>OY720025.1:56985-177215 GCA_963082485.1 Eudonia mercurella | reverse complement strand
CCGATACGAGAATGTCAAATACGAGTTTGATCACGTACACGCCGTGTCACTATTTTCTTTTGATTTTTATGATGTTTGTCAAATGACGTAGTTTATCGAATAATGATTAAACCGTACGATGACGACATGTTTCTGAATTAATACGTCTCATTTAAATGTTACAATTTATATGGGCCATGTTCGCGTTTAATTTACATATTTTATTTATCCTGACGTCACGTTCATTGAATGTCACTAGAATTGAAGAACACAAAAATCGTTCTTCTTTATTTATGGTTGGTCGATTGATTGATATTTAATTATTATTACTGTGAAACTCGCATTACAAATACAGTATTTACCACCAACAAGTACGTAATGTGTGTGTTCATTTTACCCATGCATATCATTAAAATTAAATATTCTAATATTGCCAAGTAACATACATAGACTGACAAGGTGTTCATAACTGCACATTGCAACTATATTTTACAGAATCTTCACTGAGAGTAGTGGTAAAAATCTGAAATAAATACATCAGCATAACAATTTATATTTTTATTAATCATATGCGGATAACACATAAAACAACGTAACGCTAATTAGACATATTTTCTAATTACCTAAACTTTACACACACTACTCATAAATAAATATTTTAAAGTTGTTTGTTTTTCTTAAGAATAGGTAGGTATTGTTAAGAAAAAAACCACATCTTCCATGGACCTATGGGCTTTCCCAACGATGCGATATCGCTTAACTAAATGTCGGACCTTGGACCGTCTCTGCGCCAAACATCTACATTACTCGTCCTGAGGAAGACGCTTCGCAAAAACACAACGTTTGTATCTTTGACAGACTGTCCGTATACATATGAAGGCTATTGACAACTCATCAGTTCCTGCGAAGTTTCGTATAAGTACGAAGCATAATGTTGAAGTTGTGAGGTATTTTCATGACTATAGTAGTATTGTTACGCCACGTATAAAGGTGCAAAAAGATCAAATCATAAACATAATTGTCAGGTTTAAAATACATATAAACATCCGCATTCCAATATAATTAAAATGTTCACACGTTGTTTAACGTCAATTAGTATAAATAATGATATAATACTAAGATAAAACGTTGAAATTATCACTAAATTTTCTATGTAACTTTGGTGAAAAATAATCCTCTCTTGTTTAATGCGATATCAAAAATTTGCATTCAAATGTTTGTATTCCAATAAGTGCAAACTTTTACCGCAAGCCGCGTTATAATTGAAAGGTCAAATTACTAAGAATGTTTGAGATTAAATCATCTCTCGGTCTGTCTTGTCTTGTCTCGGGTTGTCTTGTGTTTGTGTGGGTACAGTCTGACTCTCTTGCCATTTCATTAACATCAGTTAAATAAGATTTTGACTTCTGTTATCGGATTACTAACCTACATTTCAGGAACAAATGTAATGTGTTTCCTTTAAATAATCTAAAATTTATAGAAACAGCCAAGTTTCTAACATGTTCGTAATAATTAACTATTTAATGATGCGACTTCTTCATGAGTTAGAATTGATACAATTATGTCGTAAATTACGGAAGTTACTAAGTTCTAGTAACATATAAATAGAAGTATGAACCCATAAAAAATATTTAAAGCTTACAATCCGGAAATTATAGATTTTAACTTTCTCACTTCTTAAAAGAGTTTCATTAGAAAGGTGACTTAATTAAATAATTAAACAAGAAATACTTATCACCTCGTTTGTTATCATAATTACGGAAGCTAATGACGGCAAAAATATCGCAAATTTAATAATACTGTGATATTAATATACTAACATGAAGGAGCTAGGAGTATTGAGGCCATTCTATTCTATTTTCGTATTGTTTTTATTGAACTTTTAACGGGTAGCGCTTGATCTTCGTCTCACCTTATAGTGAGTGAAGTTCATGATCAAGTTCAACCCAGCAGTGGGTAGTTTATAGACTGTCCTGATACCAGTGCCACTATTGTGAATTTTTTTATGTAAATATAGTTAGGCAAATTCCTCTGCTCTGTCTGATGTAAAGCAGAAGCTCTGTCGGTGCGATGACAGTTAGTAGCGCAGGATTCGAACTCACTATCACTAGCCGTCCGTAATGTCGTCTCTACTATTCCTGTGGTGAGGTTACAATTTTTTTTTGAAAAAACGCTCCACACTTTACAGAATATGGAATTTTATTAAAATTAAATTAAAACTAACAATACAACTGTGCATTTACAATTTTATTTATTGAGTAAACTATGTGTAAATCAATCTATTACTAAGACATTAAGGGTACCAGGAGTCCTGAGGTAAGTTTGGTCGACAAAAGTAACTACTAGATAAAAACAATAAAAAACAATAAAAAACAATAATGAAATGAGGGGAAAATAAAAAGGGTTGGTTAGTAGGTTAGATACCTGTACTGTTAGTAATGGATCCTTGCTGTTAGCTCGTATAAAATACCTCTCATGGGTCTGGGGGCAGAAAGGTAAGGAAGTTTTCTCTGTCACAACCTTGACTACCCGCAAGTTGCCTCTTCACACCTCGTTTAAAGGACCCCATGTTGTAAGAAACTACATGTAACTACATTCGTTAAATGTAGTTGAAAAAATCCCAATCTCATTTTAGGTGAACATTGTTAATTCAGACTTTAAATCTCTTTTAATCTAATACACTAGAATATTATTGTATTGTAATTTTTGTGTTACCTTATGAACTTAAAACACATTATCATTATCAGCATCGTCCCCACTGCTGGGTACGAGCCTTCCCTATGGATGGATATGGAGAATGAGCATTAAACCACCACGCGGTCCCAGTGCGGTGTGGTGGTTGTTGGCGACTGCTAAATCAGCCACCTAGCCTTCTGCTTATCGGAGTTTGGTTCCCCAGGGGTTAGTGGATATCCCCCTCCGTCTCGCCCTCCCAGCTGGAACTTCTTCCTGGCAGCTGACTTGGGGCTTCTCTCCTTGTCAGTAGGTGTGGATATGCGGACGGGTGAAACCCACATAACCGACAGGCCTCCTCAAGGTAGGGAAGTCATAATGGCATCCCTTGGGTAAAAAAGAAAAAAGAAAAAAGAACCAATGGCGTTACGTGCTTTCCGAAGCACGGAGAAGCTCAAGATGATACATTTTGGTTACCCACCCGATGACCGACCTTTGCGAAAGTTAACTTAACTTAACCTTAGCAGTCGCAGACAGGGCGTGTTAACCACTGCGCCATCGACCTCCTCTTAGACCATACGCAATTTTAATTTTGTTACCACCTTTATGTGTGCATATTACGGTTTTACAATAATAAATTTTAAGTATTGTTTACAATTAATATGAAGGAACATTTGATACCATTTGCGAGTCGGCTGTATTTCACGGAGTCGCGGTTATTTATAAAACATGACTGTTTGTGAATCAGCGCGCGTCGATGAATGGGAGCCGTGCGCCTTTCTTCATTTACAGCATTCCTGTACTATTATTAGTATGCAATGAGTCTAGTCAATTCATTGGCCAAGGAAAACAACAATAAAGTATCAACAACAGCCGACGCAACCTGTCACAATTATACTATCCTTTTACGTTTATAAGTATTTTTCAATTGGCATCATACATGTTAGTTTCATTACTTGTAAATTAAAGATAAATTTATTGAGCTGGTAGACATGATGTGGGAATAGTCGAGCTAGGGGTTTCTTCCTCTAATATATAAGCAAATTTTACAAAAGAAACTTCAAAATCGCTAACGACTACCTATATCAAGCTATTTCAGACAAAATCAAAACACATTACCAGAATATTTAAATAACTGTAACGACCTGCGCAATACTGACAATCTCGGCCTGCTGCAGCTGTTGACAAATACAGCTAGCCAGTGCTAATTATTTACTCTCCTTTTTCACAATAACAAAAAAGACCACGACCCCAAAAGCTTGGAGTCGTGGAGTAGCTGATTGTGATGATGATTTCCCTGAACGCAGTTTGCAAAGGTAGCTTAGCAATCGGTATTTAAGCGCACTAGCCGCTGCACCTTAATTTAAGTAGCATAGTATATTTTTAAGTACCAGTGGTAGCAAATTAAGTATCTCCCTTTTACCACAGAGCCCACAAAGAGTTCGAAATTTAGGATTAATTTAAATGTAAAACAAACTTATAACACCCCGTCGTTTTTGCGTTGGGGGTTAATAAACGCGAGTCAAACCGCATAAAGTTTTCTTTTAATTGAAAAATTAAGCAAATGATAATATTTAATAATAAATAATAAATATAATAAATATATTTTATTCATCATTCCAAGTATAAGTTATTCTCTTATTCTAATAACAAATACACAATTTTTTTGTATAGGCTCATTGAACTACTACGTCAGTATCGTCTGTATATCGTTTTTTTTTTGTAAATGTACTGCTTCTGAACGAATAAAAATATATTTATATCATTTCATACATTATCTCACTCTGCGTAAAGCAACGATGGAGTTTTAGTAAGACCGCCTTGACCTTAATATGGTGCCCTAAAGAGCGTCAGTTCAATTGTCTTATCAAGGGCCCTACCTTTGTCAGTCAAATGCCAATTGACTGACACGCGTCAATATTAGATACGATGTAACGTTCCTTTAGTCTCTAGTGCTACTCGTAATATGGAAAACATGATACACAAAGCGTACATTAGTAATGGAAAGATATAGGTATGAAATGAAAGGGAAATGTTAAAGAGCGTAAAGCTCTTATCTCTTATAGACAAGAAAAAAATTAGGGCCCCAATAAATGTAAAAAAAATATGTGTAAATCTTAGGTTTAGAAACAAGACATGTTATAATAATATATTAAATGGACATCTATAGAGTAAGTACTAGGCACTTAAAAGTTAGCAATAGAATGCAATAAATGGTAAATTGAAAAACAAGAAAATAAACATCCAGATTGCAATACAAATACAACTGGATACTCGTATGAAATGATAGAAAATAAAAGACTCTGATTACCGCGTCAGAGGAAGCAGCAATAAAAACACTACCATCAGTTTTAAACAATGAACGAATAAATTTCCTAAGAATAATAAGTTATTGTTTTGAGTAAATTTCGGACGAATTAATGTCAACATTCATAACTTTACATAATACCTAAACGTAACTAATATAATGTAAGGTTATAAATAGCAATGATTTAAGTACGAGAAGATACTCGATTGATTGCGAACCAACATGCCAAGAGCAATGGCGTAATATTTTAAGTAATTATAGGCTAATGAGAATATTGTTTAAATATTAATCAGTTCGGTTTCCTCAATTTTAAACCACTGTTCAAGTAATGGAAAAGTATATTTTGGCCGCGGTCAATAGCCACTTAACACATAGCTACCTAAGCCAATACCGCAGTGTTGACTGAATAACTTACAGAGACTGTGAAATATATCAGACGACTAATAAAACGTGATCATTGTATTTATTTCCAACAAATACCAATTATTTGAACATGAAGCAAAAGTCATTCAGCTAGAATGAGTCCATAACAATGAATTGTGCTCAATACCTTCTGAAAAACCTTTTCAACATGATAAAAGTTTCTCGCATTTACATACAATATCACATTTCATCTCCTTCATCGAACCAGAACAATGCTCACGATTGCTGCGAGAAGTGATCATAAATTACGAATTCACGTAAAAACTCTTTCACGCATAATTTTCTCAATTACTTTCATCGTGCCTCTCAGGTCCGTAACAGAGACTCAGTCTTAGTTAGGCATTATATCCGAATCCTAGGTTCTCAGATCAGATTCTGGGTTGCTGATTGCTGCTCCACTCCTATTAGTCATAGCGTGATGTAATATAGCCTATAGCCTTCCTCAATAAATGGACTATTAAACACAAAAATAATTTTCAACCAAACAAACAAACAAACTCTTCAGCTTTATAATATTATATCTAATAATATACTTACCCATAACATACTTACTTATAATAATATAAGTATAGATAAGATAAGCACTAATATAATCCATTCAAACGAAGACCTCCGGGTCGAGACCGGTGTGATCTAACCAATAGACCACCACATCAGATTCAGATCTAGGTGCATGTTTTAATCTTAGGTTATTTTTGCTCTACAAACTTGCAACGAATCAAGAATATGCATTATTATTATTATATTATCCCTCAGTGGGTTTTATCGGAATCGGTCTCAAAACAAATCGTGTGCCGTTGTGCAGAAGGAATTAATAATACAGGCAAGTTTTGCCGTGTATAAAAGCAGGAAAATATTTCAATTCGTGTTAAACTGCTTTACCATTTTGCTGCGCATGAATTTCCTCATAAAGGTTAAGACGGGGGAAGGTGGAAACGAGGAAACCATTAAGCATGTTCGCTCGTCCCCAATTAACCCACAAAAGTTGTTATTTTAATAACGCTCTCAGATCACTATGCCAATGTCATAAGTCGAATGTCAATATTGTTGAATGCTAATCTGAGGTTAATCCTTCTCGTTCTTTCATTGTATCTTAGACAATTATATTTTTTGATGTGTAACATCTTTCGTGAAATTGGACAGAAGTATGTGTAACAGGAAGTCGGGGAAGCTCGCAAGCGCGCGCCATTTTGTAAATTTATAATCGATATTATGAACATGACATATTATTATTATTATTATATGTTACATGTCATTTGACTATCAAAGGTCATTTTGATATGTCAAATGTCTTCTAATGAGTATTTACTGCATTTATTTTATAGTTATAAAATGATGTAATACCTGACCCACTTTTATCAGAATATAATGTTAAAATTGCTTACTACTAAGGTGAGATGTCAAATGTTACATATCATATACGATTACTGTAAGGCTCGCACGTTTTTTTTTCTAATAGTAACATAAATAATAACATTATCTAAATACCAAGACGTTACCCAGAGATTGGTTGAGTTTTAGTAAGTGAAGTTTTTCTTTACAGAGCCGGTAACAAAAAGGTAAGTACGCCCGAGGGTAAGTTAGCCGCAATAGCGCAGCAGCCCATTCACTCAGTGCGCAGCAATTTCACTGCGACTCAAACATACCCTTTAAACTGGAAATTAGCATTACAGGATACTGCTTGGCGTCAGAAATAAGTATGAGGGCTGTTAATGTTCTGTGTGGCCATCCAGACAGGTATCGTGAATGTAACTATTATTAATTACTATTATTAACGCTAATGTATGTTTATGATAATTATATGTTTATCATCTTTTTCAAAATATCAATAGTCACAGTATATGCAATTTGCTATACGATTACCTAAGCTAAACCAGAGCATACTTCCGTCTGACTGCGGAAACTTCCTCCATTCAATTTTAACTTTTACGAGGTTCGCGTTGAGTCTCAACCCGCGTGGCACCGGCGCCGGGAACTTGGAACGAGTTGCCACGCGCTGCATATTACAGCGTAGCTCCATATTATTATACTCGTGTCTTTCTTGTACAGTACTATCAACCGCACGAAAATAATGTGCTCATTATTCTAATTTTATGAATTTCATAAATATGTATTTATGAAAGGACCGATTCTAATTACTGAAGTGCCTTAACATACTTGTGTTTTGTTGTACCAACGAAGGGGAATGATAATAATATGCAAAGCTAGAAAGTCAACGAATGATGCTTAGATATATTTTTCAGCAAAACACGTTAGTGAACACGAACGATGCTCTTTACACCGAAGCCAAAATTATATCTAGAAGTTAGTGCCCTAATAAATTAAAAATGTTCGTCTTCTACAGAATACCTAAAGAATGTTAGGTTCGTAATTTACTATTCATAAATAATTTGCTATCCTTCCATCTTCAATATATTAAAATGAGGATACCTACAATTCAAAATGAGAGAGCATACTTTGAATACTGACCTAACAAATCAAGAACCTATACAAAACAGCTAAAGCTCAAGCTCATTAATCCCAACATAGGGTAATATTTTAGAATGATAAAATTTAACATTACCAACAACATTACCAACCAACCAATAAATAACCAATTGTATTGTGTTGGAAAATTTGCGGTTGACTTCATAATAATAACAGCTAGCGACCATCTTAAGTGGAGCTACTGAGATGCTCTGTGAGCGGACCTGACGTCATGAAGTTCGTAGGCAGTGAGTACAACTCCGCTACACCGACAGGTCAGCGTAACATTCGTATGAAAGCAACAACCAACCTACGTCAACCGTGAGGTGTGTACGCATTCACGCAACAGCGTTGGAGTCACCTATGAAAATCATCACCAGCTCATATTTATGTCCCCACTGCTGGGGCACGAGCCTTCCCTATGGATAGGGAGAACGGGCCATGAACCACAACGCGGGCCCAGTGCAGATTGGTGATTGTTAACGACTGCTAATGCAGCTGGGACCAACGGCTTTACGTGTCCGATCCGATCCGAACCCTTCGGAGAATCTAGTAGGGCACGGGGACGCGCACTAGTGCGCGATGCCGTTCCCTCTAGAAAACCTCCGAAGGTGATTCGTTTCACACGGCTTGAGGGACCCTTTACGTTCCTCGCCGCCCCCAAAAAAGCCCAGTGAAGCTGAAATTGCCGTCTTAGGCAATCAGCAAACTCTCTCAAAAAAAAAAAAGGCTTTACGTGCCTTCCGAAGCACGCGGGAGCTAGAGATTATTTTTACACGACTGCCAAAAAAAGGAGTGTTATGTTTTCAGGGTTCATGTATGCATGTATGTGATGTTTTTTATTCCACCAAAACTTCTAAACGCCTGAACCGATTTAGATATATGAGGTATCGTTACAATCCTTGCATCGTTCCGACTAACATAGGCTAGTAAAAATTTGGAAATTCAACTCCTATGTAGGTAAAATAGGGGATGACATTTTGTATGATGAAAATTTGTCATTATTGAAGATAGAGACTAGAACTTGATGTTTAGCATGATATCTGTAGAGGTTAATTTTTGTTTCTTCTTGCATAAAATGCTTACAAATTAAATTTTCTAGCATGACAAATTTCATTAAAATTAAACTTATCACTAAAAGGTACAAAATAAAATAAATAATTAAAAAAAAAACACGACTGCCATGACAAAAAAGACAAAAAAAGAAAAAATCAAAACTGCTTGATTAATAAAACTGAAATTTTCATGGCAGTCGGGGGACCTTATAAATAAGAAAGTATTCCGCAAAGCGGTTCCCCGTCTGCGTTGAAAATTTCAGTTTTATTAATCAATCAGTTTTGATTTTTTATTTATAGTCAGTGAGTGAATGAGTGACATTTCACTTTTATAAATACAGATAAATAAATAAATGACATCTTGTTTTTTGCTTTTTAGTTCTTTTTTGCCTTTTTTGTCATGGCATTCGTGTATTTTTTTGACGGCCTTTTCAAAGGCTGCTTAACCTTAGCAATCGCGACCGGCTCATTGCGGCATCAAGCTCCTCGGAAATGTAAGGTAAATATAATCTGCGCCGACGCACATCGCATGTTTATCGGTTTCAGTTTCGTTCCCTAACAATGCACCGTGGTCGTGTCACCGTTGCACAATGCTCTAGAGACGTGGCTTGCGTCCGTGGCGTGACGCACTTGTCCACTTACGCTGAAGCGGCACTTGTTCGGCCACGGGCTGACACGCCTCGCTATTCTAATAGACGAAACGTGATTTCTAAATCCGAACATGATTGAATGCGGTTCTACAACCCGATAAATGATTTGAGCTAACAGTTTATTAATATCCGATCAACTAGGTCCAATCATCCACAAAACACACACAAGGCACCTAAGCTTGAATAATGCAGTGTCAAAGACTGAAACGGCCTGGAAGAGCGAAGAGACTGAAAGAGCCTGAAACGGCATCATCACAAAAAGGAAACAATTTGGCTCTTAAACTTCTAAAAATTATAAATATTTTACTATTTTTACTAGAATAGCACCGTATTATTGTAGTTTGCCGATGACAGAAACTCGACGTGCGGTCGACAGCTGAACAACAGGCATTCAGGTGTCACCCGTGAACAGCTGAACAGGGGCCGCGAATGTGTTAAGTCGTTGAACAAAAGACACTCTCGTAAGTAAGTGTTTGTCCTTGAATTTGACTTAAGCAATAGTTTTGTTTTACACGTTATGGCTTGAAGATTCAAGATATAACTATAAATATAATATACTATAATGTCAGAGACATAAACTTAGGAACGGTTAGAAACATGTAATCTTTCAAGCAAATTAGTATCTTTAAAAGAATGACAACACTATTATCACGATGTCCATCTTAAAGTTGTGAATATCGGGGACAACTCCATCCTCGATCCATCAGAGTGAGCGAGTGAGTTGAAATATTTGAAATGATGATGTGTTTGTTTGTCTATGGATGTGCGGATGGAGATTGTTAACGACTGATAATACAGCCGGGACCAACGGCTTTACGTGCCTTCCAAAGAACGGAGGAGTTTGAGATGATACATTTTTGGACACCCACAATGACCGGCCCTTAGCAATAGCAGACCGAGCGTGTCAACCGCTGTCCCATCGAGCTCCTCACCACCTATACTCGCGTTGCGATAACACAATTGAATTGAATGATTAATCAACGCTAGTGGTGTGGCGGGCATGCCAAGCCGTCGTAGCCTCAAATGACATGCAATATATAGTGCGATTCATTAAATATTATTTATTTCTTTACATAATCGATCATTAACCTCACCAAAATGTATGTTTTAAATTTGCTGTTCAGCAGGTGACCAAATTTTTTTCCTAATTGAAATAAAATTTTACAATTTTTTAAAATATAGAGTAGAGGAGTAGAGGAGTAGTAGAGTGTACAACAACAAACCTATGATTCTTATATTTTATAATATTTATGATTCTAAGTACTTCTATGCGGAGGAAACCTTGTATTTTTGTATGTATGTATGTATGTTTGCAACGAATAAACTCAAAAACTACTGAACCAATTTAAAAAAATCTTTCACCATTAGAATGCTACATTAGCGCTGAGTAACATAGGCTATATTTAAAAAAATATATATTAAAATACTAAAAACGATAATTTAATTTTCCAATACAAAATGATTTGTTTGTTTTGTTGTCATGGATACCATTGATATATATTTAACTCAATGATGGAAACTGTCAAAGCGGTACGAAGTCCTCCGGATGTGCCGCCGGTAAATAAATGAAAAAGGAATTCCAAACAGTTAATACTTTTAAAAGTTCTTTCAAACAATTTAGTCTCATAAATTAAATATGAAAAGCGAATTCTGTCATAATCATAGAAAAGCGGTATACGCTAGGTTTTTATGAATCTTGTTCATGAGTCATTGTGGTCGTTGCCAACGTAGGCAACGTCTGCCAGCCGCTGGGTACCGACCTCGCTGTTATTGATATGCGTTTTGACACATGTTGTAATTGTATTCAAAATGGCAGAGAATCTTATGATTAAAATGTACAATTCTAATTTTAGGGTTCCGTACCCTATGGGTAAAACGGGACGTTATTACTAAGACTCCGCCGTCCGTCAGTCGGTCTGTCTGTCTGTCCGTCTGTCACCATGCTGTATCTCATGAACCGTGATAGTTAGACAGTTGAAGTTTTCACAGATGATGTATTTCTGTTGCCGCTATAACAACAAAAAATAATCAAATAAATATTTAAGGGGGCTCCCATACAACAAACGTGATTTTTTTGCCCGTTTTTGATCGATATTGATAACGGCAACAGGTAGACGCTTGAAATATTCATAATAATAATAATTAAATTGAAATTAAATTAATATTAAGAGAGCCCCTCTTAAACAAACGTGATTATTTTTCGAATTTTTTTCTCGGTCTTAATAACGATAACAGGTAGAAACTTGAAATATTTTTGTAGATAATGGTACGGAACCCTTCGTGCGCGAGTCCGACTCGCATCTTCCGCTTTTTTATATAAATGAAATGACGTCTGTCCAATGAAAAGATATAGAGATATAGAATAATTTTGTAAATTCTCCATCATGACTAATGCGTAGGCTATTGTTACCCGTATTAGTAAATTATAACTTGTGTACGGAATACACTTCTTATTGTTTTATTCAAATAAAGCTGATGTCATTGTTTATCATTTACTGCACTTCGTAAAGACATAAACTAAAAGAAACAGCTAAAAACAAAGCTTCACTAAATGACGTCGGCTTCACGAAATCGCAAACAATGGCTAATCCGCAAATTAACGCTTGCACCGGTACTCTGTGTTATCGTGATTTATGAATTAACAAATAGATAATAAAGATAATCTAATCTCCACATAGTGCCATCAGGAAACAGAACCCAATAATTTGCCACATGAGTCATTTGCCATGCCAGTTTGGCAACAAAGTCGTTCTAATATGTTAATTATAATAAATATTAATTACTAAAAAAATTTGACTTTCTATGTATCGTAGTTTGTTTTAAATACAAACTTTTAACATACATACATACATACATCACGCCTTTTTCCCGGAGGGGTAGGCAGAGACCACCTCTTTCCAACTTTTAACATTTTACAATTAAACATATTTTGCAATGCACTGTCGCCAGATGATTGACCGAATGTAATTATCTCGTGTTCCTCCGTTGGGAAATTTTTGTTAAGCCGTTGGTCTTGTAAGAGAGCAGGGTAACCCACATAGGGTTACTTGATTAAGCCTGCGTGATGGGGTACGTTCCAATCTCTGCATGTACTATTTAATTATGCATGTGGGAACGCCTGATACCAGCATTAATACGATTTTAGTT
Organism: Eudonia mercurella; assembly: GCA_963082485.1. Classification (NCBI taxonomy): domain Eukaryota; kingdom Metazoa; phylum Arthropoda; class Insecta; order Lepidoptera; family Crambidae; genus Eudonia; species Eudonia mercurella. Next base: position 164,514 of record OY720025.1, on the reverse strand, counting down.
TGATATCTATTTTCAGTACTCCACCATGGGAAAACGTTTGGCCTTGATATTACCTGATGAGTGACGATAAGGTTCTCTTCACCCGTAATCCTCAGTAACTTAGCTATCTTAACCCTTAACTGTCGAAACATAACAATATAAGGTCACATTTAATCAACTGCAAATATTTTGACAAAACATGTAATTTTATCAGAGAAATAAGACCCTAGAGCATTTAAAAAAAATCAGGCTAGTTTTTTTTTTACTTTTCCTGACACAAAAATTGTAATATTATTAAGAGCGGCCTCTCTGTCGGCTCTTTTGAATGAAGCTAGGGGCAAGTGTAAGCGGTGAAGGCATTGCGGCCTCTCTGTTTCGTCTCCTTTGCTTTTTTTGCAAAACTTATTATTATTTTCTTTTTTTTTGTATTTTTGGGTGTTGTGATTGTCCTTTTTTGTGTTTGTTTGTGATGGAAAGTGTCCTTTTATGATAGGGCATTTTTCAATATTTTTGACGCTGTAAGGGAGAAAAGAGCTTGACACTTGCTGAGTTTCTTGCCGGTTCTTCTCAGTACAAGTTCTCCCGCCCAGAGTAGACTTACGAACCGATGGCATAATGACATTCATAAGAGCTATTTGTAGCCTAAACTGAATAAATGATTTTGAATTTTGAATTTTGAATTTTGAAATTTTGAATTTTGAATTTACACTACCGAAAGTGCTTTATTTTTTTTTTAATCGAAATGTCTTTTGGCGTTTTTTTTTAAAACTAGCGAATAAAAATTTTTAGGTTTTTTCATAAAAATAGTTTATTAATGTTGTTAAATTTATCTTCAAAATATTTGCAGTTGATAAAATGTGACCTTATATACTGAAATACGCATCTAATTCGTTATTGTTGTCTTAAACATTTTTATACCTATCATCCATTTTGAGTTATATATATACTAGCTGTGCCCAGCGGTTTCACCCGCGTTAATTAGCGACTGTTCCACTCCTATTAGTCATAGCGTGATGTAATATAATAATAATAATAATAATAGCCTATAGCCTTCCTCAATAAATGGACTATTCAACACAAAAAGAATTTTTCAATTCGAACCTGTAGTTCCTGAGATTAGCGCGTTCAAACAAACAAACAAACAAACAAACAAACAAACAAACTCTTCAGCTTTATAATATTAGTATAGATATACATAACTCGTCGTGGGCTTCCACTGAAACAACAAGAGAAAACTCGTCGTCTAATGATCGTGCATTACTCCGCCTGTAAGCCGCATGGCCAGTCATAATGGCGGACCAATTAGTGGCGCTGGTTAATTGAATTACACAGGAAAACGGCATCGCGTGCCGGCTCACTCACTGCATTGGTTGGAGATGACACTTGCGTTTATTGTTTTAACTATAATAGGTGGCTTCCTATTGTGTCGCACCGCACATCGAAAGTGATAGTAGTTTTTTATCACATCGCTAAATATAGGGTCGGTACATTTTATAGCCGAGTTAGCTATTCCAATTAAAAGCGCAGGTTCTGCTCTCTCACAATGTTTACATACTGCGCAATGCAAAAATTGTACATTAGTATTGTAAGTACCTGAAAAGTTTGTATATTGTGTGACTATTGTTACAGAGAAATAAATTTGTTTTTTTATTAAAAACACAAATGTTGAAAAAATTTCCACTAGCAGGATTTGAACCTGCACCCTTCTGACATTCCGGGTCAGGTGCTCTTCCAATTGAACTATCGTGGTTCTAACCAGCCCGCCGAAATTATTCAACACTTTTTACTTTAAAAGCCAAAGGCGCCCATTCAATGTCAACAACTACCGTCACTAACATCCGATCATAATATTTTTACAAATATTAAAGATCAGTTAAGAAGTAAGCAAGCTATTTATAAATGTTCAAATAATTTTTAACGCAAATTTTGTTGCGAACAAATTACAAAAACACAAATGTTGAAAAAATTTCCACGAGCAGGATTTGAACCTGCACCCTTCAGACATTCCGGGTGTGTGTTTGTGTTTTTTTGCGTTAAAAATTATTTGAACATTTGTTTTTATTATTATTATTTATTCTATCTATCGAGTCGAATCGGCCCCAAGGCTCAGACATGCTGGACATCAAAATATTCTAATCTCAAGTGTAAACTAAACCATGTTTGTTAACTAGCTCTTAATAGAATTTAGAAATAATTTGTTTCCAGTAGAAACATATTTATTCCGAAAAACGACGAACATTTAACCGGAGTTTTGAATGTTTGTTTAGGTATTCGCGTGTGGTTATCCGATATCATGCTATACAAAAAGGTTTACTTTACCTCTATGTCTGTTCTCCGAATTGTTAATCAGCGATAACGATTTTTATGTAACTAATGAAATCGTTCATGAATCAAAACATTTTGATCGGACTGTTGGATCGGAAATTTATTCTTAAAATATTAACCAACAATTAAGCTTGCTAGCAACGCACAAGCAAGTAAGATGACATCAGTTCATACATAATAGAATCTCCGAGACAAGCCGCTCGTCAGGCCGAGCTCCTACATTTCGCAGCACGATGTGCGCCGCGGTTACTTCGTTAATAACAAATGCCAATCACATATTTATTGTCTCAGAACACTGCAATCGAATATTCATTACGAGTCATTTACATACATGTGACCGATAAAATTACTACAAGCCCTTCAAATAGAGTTCAAAATTGCACAGCTGATTTGATAACTACAAACCGTAAGAGACAATGCCTTGCTGGCCACCTTTTGCGTAACTTGGTGGAGCTGGGGACATATGCCGATAGTTACACAATAAAGATCAACATGCATCTATGAAACAGGCCGCAGAATGTTATAACATCAAACGAATTACCATTTCAAGAAAAGCGGTAAGATTATCATAGAACAATAGACCTACCTAATAAAATTATTTGTACAACTACGCACGACTGAATACTTCAAAAACATGGAAGCCATTTACAAATTTATAGTCTAGGCATAAAAAAATCTAGTAAAGTCTAGTAATGTTGCTCATAATTGATGTTTTTGTTTTACAAGAATTTACAAAGCTTACGAAAACCACTGCTAATGATATTCATTTTTTGAACTTGTCAAACAAATAGATCCAACTTCTTTGAACAAAATTATCTAGCGACCTCCTCCGTGCTTCAGAAGGCACGTTAAGACTGGTCCTGCTAAAGTAGTAAGAAAATAATTCGTTGATACCCACTAACGGGCGTGGTGGTTAAGCCAATCTCCCATGCCTCCAAGAGGATCGATTATTAACTGGTGATGACGAAGTCAATTCTTTTGAACTGTCCACGGACTGGATTGTGATTACACAGTCCAAAGTCTGGCGTTCAGTGATTAGTGACGCACATGACAGGACGCGGTGTGTGTGCGCAGTTCGGGGAACAGACACGCATCCTTGAATTCTGCTTAAAAACAACAAGCAGCATGGCGAAACAACCAACTACTAAGACAAATACTAAGTTTTGTAAATCTTTTTTATAGTACGGGTCTTGCAAACCAACGTACGGTGGTACGGCAAGCCTGATGTAAAGCGGCAACCGCTGTTATTTTCACCGGATCAACGTAGTATTTTTCAAATCACAACAATGTCGCTTGACGGTAGAAATAGAAAATTACCTATTGATATTGATACTTATCATATTTTGGTGACTTAGAGTATGTACGATATTTAAGCACAGTTGCATGCGCCAAGATCACGCGATTACTTGAATTTATTTATTTATTTGAATTAGGTACGCAGACAGATTACAATCAATTACACAGCCATGAAAATTTAACAATATATGGAGACTAGACTGTAATCCAAAAATTGCATACACAGCATGATTTGAGTACTACCAAGCTACTTTAAAATAAAACAATTATAAAAAGCAATTACAAAAAAAAAAAAAAAATCAATTAAATCAAGAAAAATCAATTAAATCAATAAAATTAATGTATTAGGGTTGCTGTCTTTTTGTCGAATTTAGGACAGTCGTACCACCGAGATGCTAATTATCTTGGACTGTCCACTACCAATCACAGTCCATTAAGCACAAAGAGCTTGATGTGATGACGCAGGGACAGGACGCGATGTGTGCGCAGTTCGGGAACATGACGCGCTGCTTTGAATGACGCTAAAAATAACTAGCAGCATGACGAAGTAATCAGCTCCTAAGGTAGACTAAACGATACAAATCAAACAAAAACAAACAAAACAACAAACATCGTATATTTCTTATGTGCTTATCATAATCACTTCTGTTTGATGAGTGTACTGTAAAAAAAAAACACATATGTTGGAAAAAATTCCACGAGCAGGATTTGAACCTGCACCCTTCTGACATTCCGGGTCAGGTGCTCCTCCAATTGAGCTATTGTAGATCTGTAGCCCGAATGGCCAACTACTTGTATGTAATATATGGTTTACAACTATCTTAGTTGAAACAACTTCGAGAGATGCAAGATATTCTGTGGACTGTTGCTCACAGCTGTGAATCCCTTTCCTGTATACAGGGTGTTTGGTAATATGTTTAAATTCCCGAATATGGCAGATAAGGTATCGTACATAGAACCCCGGAAAATTATGAACATTCCTGAAAAACACCCATGACCACGATATAGAGGTTGCTTGTTACTAAGTAAATTTGTAAAGTGCCAACCCTAGGTCCAGCCGATACATTGTTCTTGGTCGTCAACCTCGTCGTCCTACAAAAACAGAAGTCAAAACATGTCAGGTACAAACAAAAATAATGTAATAAAATAACCGTTGGGTAGATGGCACTCTGCCGCTAAAAAGCATTCAATCAAAAAGCAGTGGAAAAATTCAGTGCTTACATCATCATCAGCCTTCCCGGTAGCATAATGGTCAGTGCAGCCGCCCGGATTACGGAAGACCCATGTTCGATTCCTGACTGGATCGGGTAGGCATTTAATTTTTTCACTGTATTTTATAAACATGTAATAAAATAAATTTGAGTTTTTGTATGGGAAATCATATGATTTTGCTTGTTATCACAGTGTTCTTTATACTTGGTTGCGTGGCTATGTTTCGGGAATATACACATACATATTACCAAATACCTTGTATTATAAGTAGACTAAGAAGTTAGGTAACGATGAGGCTGCCATTTCTAAGAAAGGCTTTAAGCCTCTAAATAAAATAAAATAACAAAAAACTATGTTTTGCTTAACATATAATTTGAAAGAAAATAGTCACGATAGTATGTAAAGATTTATTCGACGTACTCGAGTACCTCTTGCTAATACATTTTAATTTGAAAACTAATAAAATATAATAAAATATTAAATCAATCCGTTAGTAAACACAAACACAAAATACAACTATACATTTATTATAACTTTAAGTAACTATCAACAACTTCAGGCACAGCACGAACGCTGTTTCAGGCAAAGTAAACGAACCAATTAGCGGGATTATGATCACAAGCCTCCAATTAATAATCTGGCAGCTTTGTTTACCGTCAACTAATTTGTATTCATAGCTGGATAAAATATTTTTGTCCTCACAACTCAGCTAATAAAAGTAGGTCGAGTAGATCAAACCACAGAGCAAAATAGTAATTGACAAAAGGAAGGAAAACCGAATGAGTAATATTTCCTGCTTTTGGAGATACGACAGGGCCAATTACATTGTTAATAAGGCATATTTTGTTACCTATCGCTAACAACGAATACATTATAATAATAAATGGTAAAAATATCAAAAGTATTATTTGTTTTTGTGTTCGAATGTGCAAAAAACAAATATAATATTCCTTTTTGAAATATAGGTACTTTGTTTGCCTTGTGAAGTACTATCTTGGAGCTACGATACCCTGAGAGCGGGTGTGGGGGACTGGCCGAAGCTCAAGCCTGAGTTACTGTTACGGGCAAGTTTCACTAACAGCCATTCGTTAGGAATAACGTAGCTGCTCCATCACACGAACTTTTACTCAAACTAGCATTTATACAAATCACGTTGTTTAAAGTGGCGCTCAGCGAGAGACTTTTATTACAGTCGACTACCCCATGTCACTTCCATTCAAGTTTATGTAACAAGTTTATAATAAGCCTTGATGGAAAAAACAGGGGTTGTGGACTGGCTACAATCGCCGATTCGTTAGCCTTATCAAACATGGTGACACTGTTAAAAAGGACTGTAACAATTTATGATTAAAATGTCAAACTTTTTACGGGTTTACTCGCGTTTATTTTTCATAACTAGTATTTTGTTTAGACGTTCCGCACTTTTTACAGGGTGATCACAAAGAGACTTTAGAAAACAATTAACAATTAATTAATTCAATTGGTAGCTATCGCCGGCTCGCTGGAGCTCGCGGTTTCAGTGCGGCCGGGTTACATAACCGTCAGCTCACCGCTTCTTGCTACAATATCCTTTTAATATGTTTTAAGTTAAGCCGCTCATTAAATTTCTTTGCTAATAACTGGATTTCCCTGCCCTTTCTCGGGACATTGTTTTACTTGAGGTTGTTGTCGCACCATGTTGAACACAATGAAGCGCATCACTGGCCTGAATAACTATGTAATTATTGGAAAACGATGAGCGAAAATCGAATCTGAAAGCGGGTTATGGAAATTGAAGCATCGAACTTTATTATTTTTCCTCACATTTGGAAGCATCATTAATTTTATAGTGATGTATGCTTCGACCTATACCATTTTTTTTTGTAAAGAGTTAATTAAAGGTCGGCGAGGACGATAAGTGTTTGTTAACGTACCATCAGATGACTTTATATATGAATGACGTAATTTTACTACCAGGACTTTCCCGTTGTGGAAATTAATTATTTGAACGGAAAAATTAAAAGAGTTGAATCAATTTAATCAAATTACTGCCTTTTTAATAAGTGTATTTTAATCGTATTCATCAGCTAATACTTTGGGCATCAATGTCGGACAAAGTCCTTCATCTGCAAGGGAAAGGGGACCAGGCTTACTGAACCATTGGAGCGTGTGAACTGTCCGATGGCACGTGCTGTGCGACGCTTATGTTAAAACCGATAGACACATAAATACAAGGTACGATATTTTCTATCGCGAGTTATTATCGCGTGAGTTTCGTACGTATACATGTACACAAGAATCCCAACGCTATACGAAAGTTAAATAACTTGCAAAGAGCAAAACAAACAACAACAATAGAGAAATATAAATAATACCGTTCGTATAAAACTTGCGCGATAACATCGAATCTAATCAATCACAGAAAAACTTTGGTTACTACGAGTATATGGTAATCGTAGGACTGTTCTTCGTCTTACAATTATATCAGTGTGTGTGTGTGAGTGTTCAGTGTCAGTTACCTACTCCCACGTCATGCAAGGGTTGTACTGAAAATCAGCGCTACAGACGGATAATCCGTAGCTCATGCTGAGTGCAGACCCTGTTTGGCGACACTGTGCACGCAGCAACGTATGCATCACTAGTATGTACCTTTTGTTTTATTTTTGAAGTGAAAACTTATTTAGCGGCGTTGTGCACTTTTTTTGGGTAAAAAATGTTAAACACGCGTCAGGACACGTGACCTGATCGAAAATTCGTAAGACGGATGGAGAGTAGACAGCTGGCGCGGCGTAATATAAATTTTTAATATAACTTAATATAACTTTTTAATGTAATATAAATTGTCATGTTTGTGTACGATAGCCCAATAAATAAATATTGTATTCTACCACATAAATGAGAGTACTTTTATACTGATAATTAAAGAAATCGTGCAAAATTATTCCCTAACCATTCCAAAATATCAAAAATGCACAACGTTAATATTCAAGTTTTCACTTCAGCCGGCACTCCCAGTTTTTTGTAACCTTTTGTTAATGAATGTTGAGTATACAGTGTTAGTCAAATAAATACCTATTATATTCTATTCTCGACTCTACCTTTTGTACCAATATGTGTCTATAGCTTTAAGGAAGAGATTAATAGACAGCGATAGCATGGTCACCGCGGCCTTACTGATAGCCTGCAGGAAAAACGTAGGTATTGAAATATTATTAAATATAATAAATATCCGGTCGATTGGCAGTAATAAACAGATCCTGCTTAGTGTCAAAATCTTATATATACAACGTGTAACAGAAAGGTGTGGTAAAAATTAAAAGATCCAAAGTGTGTCCGATCTAGATCTTGTATGTGTTGTTACTAAGACATAATTATTAACTTTCATTCGTCATGCAATTATAAATTAAATATTTATATTGGTGAAGTCGTGCGCGTCAGGCGTGCAAAAGCAAGCAGCAGTGATCATAAATGTAAGCACAAAGAGGTTACTAAAGTACTAGGGCTGTGACTTATAAGATGATGTGACGTCACAATAGAAATATTTAATTAAAAATTGCATAAGAAATAAATGTTATTATTATGTTATATTTATGACTTAGTAACTCTGCATACAAGATTTAGATCGGACACACTTTGGATCTTCTTATTTTTACCACACCTTTCTGTTACACGTTGTATATATTTGTTAGTTATTATTATGAAATACATAAAATTAAAACACACCTAAGTAAATTCCAAAGCTATAGGAACAAGTAAATTAAATAGACTAACCCTTAACACCTCACGAATAACGTGGCACACAAATAATTACCCCCTAATGGCAAATTATACTAATTGTATGACTGTTGCGTAATAACCTTATCAACACGTCTTCTAGCCCTGCAGAGTGCGCCCGCCTCTTAGCTGTAGGGAAATGGGAGTCAGGTCCTTGGTTGCAGGCGTTACCCTCTCCTAATACGGGTACTCTGCCGGACCGCAGTACTTTTCGCCTTGCCATTGCCTTGCGTCTTGGCGCCCCCAGTATCGTCCCTCATCAATGTCGTTGCGACGTCGCGCCCGTGGGTAGCCTCGGTCGCCACGCGCCCTGTGCTAGAAGTACTGGTCGCATTGCCCGTCATCATAACCTGAATGACGTCATTCGACGGGCTTTTGTCACCGTTGGAGTACCAGCGGTACTCGAACCCAACGGTCTGGCACGTGATGACGGCAAAAGACCGGACGGCATGACCCTAGTTCCTTGGAAGGTGGGACGGGCTCTGGTATGGGATGCTACTTGTGTCGACACGCTTGCACCGTCCCACATTCCAAGCACTTCTGTTAGCGCTGGCGCGGCTGCAAATCATGCAGAGAACCTCAAACGGCGAAAGTATGAGAATCTGACTGGGGATCTCTTATTTGGGCCGTTTGGGGTAGAGTCATTAGGTCCATGGGGCCCGGGTGATTACAAATTCTTTAAAGATATATCTATAAAATTGGTAGAAACCACCCGAGATCCCAGAGCTAGCAGCTATTTGGGCCAGCGTATAAACATTGCTATCCAACGTGGCAATGCTGCTAGCTTACTAAGCACTCTGCCTGATAGGAATGATTAGGGGCAATTTTTTTATTTATAGTTAATATTAGTTATAGTTTATAGTTTTTTTTTAAGTTTAGTTTTACGTAGTTTAAATTAATTGTTATTTTGGTAAATTATTTATTCTACGCTTGAACTACATAACACTTCGTTACATCATGAAAACAATTTTCATTATAGTTTTGCAAATAGATCTAAGAAAAAATCTAAAGACAAGTTTGCGATGTCTGTAGTTATAACTTACGTAACAGAATAAATTAAGGGGAGACGCTTTATTCGAAAACTGGAAAACCTGTTATTAGGAAAAAGATGCTACAAAAAGTGGAATATTTTAATTACTTAAGACTAGAGTGAAGAAATAAGATTATTCTTAGCAATAACAATTAAATATTTATGAAAAAATTAAATGCCTACCCGACCCAGCCAGGAATCGAAACTGTGTCTTTTGCAATCCAGGCGGCTGCTCTGACCGCTATGCTACACACACACACACAGCTTTCACTGTATTTTATATAAATATTTAATTCAGCTTAAGTGTAGCAATTAGCACTTCAAAATTAAAAATTAAAAATAATAATTTAATTTAATTTTTACCTTATCTATATATTAATACGTGAAGCAAAAACTCGGACAGAGGAGTATGAAATTTCGTACACTTATAAGTAGTTTATATAGAAAAATATCGCAAAATGTTATTTTTTTTAAATTATGCATATAAATACATTAAATCAATAAAACAAACATTACACACACTACCACGAATTTGACACAAACGCATTTACGCTTTTAAAAAATTTAAAAAATGGAAGAGGAGCTGCCGAAATCTGTCAATGCCAATCCAAATTCACATTCTATCTTTTTCAATTTTTCATTGCTTAGGATACAATCCGTGCAGCCTTAATAAAATATTGTTTCAAAAATCGGAGGAAACTAAGTAATAGGGGTTAATGAAAAAAATTATATTAATTAATGTTTTTTTTTATTAAAATCGGAGGTGCTGTTTATGAATAATTATGACATCTACATTTGGAGGCCCAAGAAGGCGGGGTTTTTTTTATTAGCTCTATCCTGGGAACAATATTTTAGCTTTAGTTATAATTCTGAGGCTCTATTCGTCATTCGTCTTTGACAACTTTAAAAAAAATCAAAATGGGTATCTCTTTTTTCGTGGGTGCCGATTATGAATATTATATTTTTTTTGAGATTTAAGATGGCGGAACTGTTCTTATTTTAAAAGTCATTATGGGTATCGTTTTTAAGGTTTTAGTGGGTGCCAATTATGAATATGACATCTATTTTGAGATCCAAGATGGCGGACGTGATTTATGAGTATCCTTTTTTAAGGCTTTCTCGGGTGCCGATTATGATTGACTTCCGTTTTGAGACCCAAAATGGAGGACGTGATTTTCCCGTCCCGCGCTGTAGGTTTGATAAGCGGACGACCGTGCGTACATATGGCGCGCGATTTAATAAAGTCAATATAATATTGGAATTTCGCAAGATTTCGAAGGCGATGTCACACCGTTAGCTTTTCCGCTGTGGTCATGTAGTCAAAATATTAAACAGTTTTTTCGCGTCTTCTTTAACATTGAAATGCTGCTAAGAAACCATCTTATATCTTAAGCTTCATCATTCAGCCGAAATAGTAAACAGCTTTTCATAAAAATTACGGTCGAATATCGACCACTGGGCGACCACTAGTATATTTAATTAATCAAAAGTGTGTTTCTTCTGGTGCCAACATAAAGCATCTGCTCCACGGGCCAGCGCTCAGAGCTGCCTCTGGTTTCCAGTATTGGAAACTTGCTGGAAAGTGGCTTTTCTGGAGCTACGTCACCGCTGACTGGGTGGCGAGCCAACTGACCGTGACACTGATTCGTTAATGTGTATCATCAGTACGTAACTTGCATCACTGCTCCTGCTTTGTCTACTTTCAGCAAATTTCCTAGCAGACCTATTTTTTTTATAATGACCAATGACCATAACGCTTTTATTTTTATTAAATTGGTTGTAGAAATGATTGAAATTTTCCATCTTACTATCAAACTAAAAAAATCTAAAGTAGCAGTGGATTTCAAAAACAACCGTTTCGCAATAGTTGCACCATCAGTGGGAGAGGAGAGAGTGATTGACGACATAATATCAAATATCATTGATGGTTTATTGATCAAAGCGGTTTGGTGACACTTTTCAATCTTAATTTATGTAATGAAGCTTATTAGCTTGATGCATTGTTATTCATTCAAACATTTTGAATGTGTGTTGTGTTTTTATTATTTCTTTGTATTACAGACTTGTATACTATAGACTTGTATTACGGCCCGCCCCGGCTTCACGCGGGTGTACTTTTATTTTTAAACATTTAAGATATGATTTGTAAAAATTGTATTTGTAAAATATTATGATCGGATGTTAGTGACGGTAGTTGTTGACATTGAATGGGCGCCTTTGGCTTTCAAAGTAAAAAGTGTTGAATAATTTCGGCGGGCTAGTTAGAACCACGATAGCTCAATTGAAGGAGCACCTGACCCGGTATGTCAGAAGGGTGCAGGTTCAAATCCTGCTCGTAGAAATTTTTTCAATATTTGTGTTTTTGTAATTTGTTCGCAACAAAATTTGCGTAAAAAATTATTTGAACATAATATATTTATATATTTTTTTTAATATAGCCTATATTACTCAGCCTTAATGTAGCATTCTAATGGTGAAAGATTTTTTTAAATCGATCCAGTAGTTTTTGAGTTTATTCGTTGCAAACATACATACATTCATACAAACAAAAATTCACAGATTTCGCAGTCCCCGCAAGAATCGGAGCATTGAAAATGAATATAGCAATTTACGAAAGAAAAAAACATTTTATTTCAAATAACACATTACAAGTTAATTATTATATTTTATATATTTTTTTTTTATTTAATAACCGATTTTCAAAATTCCAACTTGAATGCACTTTTCGCCTGCATCCGCATTACCATGACGATCGGTCACTAATCAAAGAAGCTACATCACTTTTTATATACGGAAATACCCGTTTTTCTACAATACCAAATCTAAAGGGACCACCTACAGGTCACAATTATTAACCGATTATCAAAAATTTTTCGCCATTTTGTAGCTAAACTAATACTCTAGGACCCTTTTTTTCATTTTTTCTTAAGTCAGTTTATTCCTCAACTCTTGGTACTATTTTTATCTCGATTATTCCAAAATCATCGGAGCTATGGCCAAAAATACGTCTCAGGCGATTTGCATCTGATAACCATTTTCAATGGTAAAATACAAAGATTTCCTCTTTATAATATTAGTATATAGATAACAGATAGTATATAGACAACATTTTTTTTAAATGTCAAAATATTAGTTGTCAATGTTATTGCGTCTGCTCGTTGAGCCAATCATGCCTCGCAGTGCCTGCTCTAGACGTCGTTACATGCGAGGGGGATATATGTAAACCAATATTTATATTGGCTATTACATATCACGTTTGCACCGTTTGCCACAACGATAACGTTTTTATTATATTATTCTTGTAACTTGGGTTTTGCTCTGATTTTCCCCCTGTCCTGTGAGAATACCTAAATCAGCAAAAGGCCCTTAATAGACTAATGATTCAAATTCAAATTCAAATTCAAAATCATTTTATTCAGTTTAGGCTACAAGTAGCTCTTATGAATGTCACTATGCCATCGGTTCGTAAGTCTACTCTGGGCGGGAGATCTTGTACTGAGAAGAACCGGCAAGAAACTCAGCAAGTGTCCAGCTCTTTTTTCCTTACAGCGTCAAAAATATTGGAAAATGCCCGATCATAGCTGGACACTTTCCATTACAAATAAACACAAAACATACGTATAGAAGACAACCACAACATGTAAAAAAAAACAAAAAATAAAAATTCTAGGTTAACAAATTCACATCAGGCAAAAGTTTCAATTTCCACAATGTCCACGATGATAATGAATCTTGAATAAATAAAATAAAATAAATAAAAAATAAAAAAATAAGTAAAATAAATAAAATAAATAAAATAAATAAAATAAATAAATAAAATAATAAATAAATAAAATTAAACTAAATATTAGACAACATCACATACATAGCTCTGATTCCAAAGACAGTAGCTTAAGCACTTGTGTTATAGAAAACAGAAACAACGACGGTACCACAACTACCCAGACCCGAGAAAATATTGAAAAAGTTATTTTTCTACATTGACCCGACCGGGAATCGATCCTGGGACCTTGGAGTTGGTAACACCAGAAACCGGATGCGAGTCACTCAGCTACGGAGGCCGTATAACGAAAAAGTTTTGCAACTATTTAAGTGGTGTAATGTCGGTAGAAATCTAACTGCAGCTTCCATCAGAACCGTAGTCTGCTAAATACAAAATGGTGCCTCCCACCATTAATGCAGTGCTTCACCGTTCCGAATGGCCCCTAATTCCGTGACGCGGTCCCGGAACAAATCCTAACTGCATACAAAGAGGCGTTCTCCGCGCTCAGACACACGTTTTGTCCGCGGAAGGTCGGCCGCGACGAAATGTAAGTCAATAGGCGATTTAAAATGTTCTGTCCTTTGGACTTCCGCGAGTTTTGGATGAGAAACAGGTAAATTAGTTGTTGTTACTCGTCGCAAGGTCTGCGAGAGGAAAGTTTTGAATGATTCATCAGTTGACCAAAACTTAAAATGTTTTTTATTGACCTCAAACGCTTCAATTTACTTTTTAAACCTCTGATGGAACTTATTACACAGCAAATGTATTGTCATTCCAAGTATCTTTATATTTGACTTGGTAATACTTTATTAGATAGTTCCGAAGGTAAGTTGTTATCAGGGTGCCTAGTGTGAGTTTTGTTTACTATCCGTATTCGTTCGATTATGTTAACGAAAACGAAAATTAGTATGGCATTGAAGCAGCGCCTCCTGGCGACATACGAGAGGAGTCAAAATTTTGCCGTACAAATTCTTTTTTTTTTATACAAATTATTATTATTATATACTGATAACAGATTATAAGGTAACCCTTAAGCAAAAGTTGGCACAAACATGGTTTTTTTATGAAGTAAGTAAGCATTTTATAATTTTACCTGATGTTCAGTGAAGATTTGACCGATGTAATGGAACATATTGATTTTAAAAAATTTACTATTTTAGCTTCGAAGAGATTTTAGAAATTATATTTATAATTATAACATAAACATTCTCTGAACACAGGCAAGGTATCACATTAGCAGGCAACGAGCCCCACTCCTTCTAAATACCAAATACGAATCCAATCCGTAAGGCCAAAGCAAAAGTTAAACTTCGATGTTGTTTCTAAAGAAACTTACTTAGACTTCACGATTAGTTACTAAAAGTTTAAATGAACGTTTAATATCATGAAAGTTGCGGAGCGATTTATATATTAATACGAAGAAGTAAAGGTCACAGTTCAATATCTCTCAAGTTAATATCCCCTAGGAGATGTGGTCAGCAGTTCAAAGTGTAGTTAGTCACGAAGCGACCTACACACTGAGAAGGTACAGTCTAGAAAAGAACAGCTCGAGGACCAACCAAAATGTTAAGATATAATAATCGATTAGTTACTTCAAATTAACTCTCATTGAGGAGCTCGATGGCACTGTGGTTAACGCGAATGGCCGGTCATCGGATGGGTGACCAAAAATTTATGATCTCGAGCTCCTCCGTGCTTTGAAAGGCACGTAAAGCCGTTGGTCCCGGCTGCGTTAGCGTCGTTAACAACTACCAATACGCACTGGGCCCGCGTGATGGTTTATGTCCCGTTTTCCTATCCATCCATATCCATCCATAGGGAAGGCTCGAACTCCAATAGTGGGATCATAAAAAGAGCTGATGAAAAGGTGATAAACACTCATTGAGTTAGGAGTATCCGTTTTTCAGTTTAAATACTATTCAGGGAACGTTATAATTCCAGTCTCACGTATCTGTAATCCTTTCAACTTTAACTTTGTAGCTTTCGCTAGAAGCTGGTCACAGCCATTTTGTAGTGTAGCCCTGTATACATGACAGAAACATTTTGTCCGTAAGAGACCATTCAATTTCATGAAATCCTAGAGGTAGGTATGTATGTGCAGTTTCTTTATACTATATGCTGTGCGAACAAATCAGCAGCAAATCACATCCCGCTCGACAAAGCAATATGGAGCTTCATAACAGTCAAAGGCTACATGACGAAGTTAGGGGCGTGTGCGCTACTCCACTGCGTTATTGCGTATACAGAGTGGAGGGAACGGCGCCACGTGGAACTACCGTTAATATTGAAAATGACAAAGTTTTACTGCTGCTCGTATATAGTTACAAGCTATGTAGTTGTAGTAGACTTTATTCTGAATATAATCAAACTAGGCAATCGAACTAATTAAACTTGAGTAAAATCCATACTTTAATTTTATAACAGCTATCAATAAGGAAATTAAAGATTAGATTTAAAGTTCATCAACGGAAGATGTGGAAATTTTACAAAAGATTTTAGAATAATTGCACGAACGAAAATAAAGTTTTATCACCTTTCTCGAAAGTTTTGTGTATGTAAATATATATTGCTATTATCGGTATTTATTGTCATGCGATCTTTCCACTTTGTAAATAACTTCACCGCTAAATGATGTCATTACATTATGGTACAAGGAATAGTAAACTCAAACAATGGCAGCACTAATAAAGATAAAACAGTTAATTATTTGATCTAATTCAATTATATTAAATATCCTAAAGTAGTATAATGGTCAGCGTCAGAACAGAATTGTTACATAAAGTTGTATTTTCTACTTCATTGCCACTCGCACTATCCGACTTTTTTTCTCAAAGTAACTGTTATTGTGATGATTAGAGTATTGTTTCTTTAATTTTTTCCACTTCACATTATTCAATTTTTTACACACTTATTGTTTCTTTAAAAAATAATACAATCTTTGTAGATGTTTTGTGAGATGTGTACTGTTGGTCGCAACACTAAAACGTATTTATAAAGCGAGCAGAGCGGCGACATCAAATATTAAATCACACGTACTCTGGCTCGCAATGGCTCGGGTAACATCGATCTCACGCGATCTAGTTATGTGTCATATATTTGGAGCGAAAAATTTCTCTGGAAATAGCATTTATTGGACGCATATCTGTTTTCATTTAAATTGAAATATTTTGTTGGGGAAATACTTTTGCGACTAGGATAGTAGTCTAAACACAACAAAAAGAAACATAACTCAACCAAACTTTTAAAAAAAGAAAACAGAAAAAAAATAGCAAATTTAAAACTAATTACCTATAAATAAAAGATGTCCTCCAACTGTGGGCTCATGGGAACGGTCTCAAAAATGCTGGCAACATTGCCTCTCTGGTTGCCAAGCTAATACGCTGGCAGAGGTAGCTGCCAGCCTTCTTGTCACCTGAGGCCTCAATAAGGCAAGCACTTAGCTCTTTAACAAGCTGCCTTGCCTCCGGCCCCCATGGACCCATTGTTTCCACCGCAAACGGAACAAATAAATAATTACGACCCAGGTTCGCGTATTTGTGCCGTTTGCGATTTTCCGCACTTACCGCAGCAGAGAACCCCACATGAAGAGAAGTGGCGCGAACATGCGAGGGAGCCACGGTGTCAGCACAGGTTGCATCCCACACCAACGGCCTGCCAAGCTTCCAGGACCCAATGGTCATTCCGTCGGGTCTCTTGCCATCGCTGCGAGAGATACCAGCTGGCTCTAAGACAACCGGTAAACCAACGGTGGTAAAAGCACTGTGGATGATGCTGTTTTACGATGAGTGGCGTAACATACGACCAGCACTACGAGCGCATGAGAAGCCATGGTGGCCCAGGTCGCCAACAACCTCCCCACATACACAGCGGTGAGGGTGGACTAACCTGGCGCCTAAACGGAGGCTATAGTGCTATAGTGAGAGACGGCCCGTCCAACAAGGTACCGACATTGGCTGGTGGTAATGCCTTTAGCCAGTGGCCTGACTCTTTCTCGGAGACGGCAGTGAGACGAGCGAGCTCGGCCGTGTCAGCCGATGTGGATATAAGCCCCTCCAGAACTTGCTTGCATAACGACTCGTCCCATTGCTTCTGCAATTGTGGAAGTAATGGTAGATTTGAATTTTGAGAGGCGGATAACCAACCTTTACTCTAATCTGCCTTGCACGACAACTCTACGGAACCCAAAGATGGGTTGATAATCTTCCTGTAGAGATTGTTCGTGCTATGAGCAGATGACAAAAACGCTGGCAGTACCACACTGGACAAATTCTAATTCCGAGGCCTCCGAATCGTACAGGAAGTGAAGCCTGTAGCCTGTTGTTCATTTGACAATTTAGAATTTGAATAAGAGTATTTTTAATTGAATTATCTAGATTATACAACAGAGCAGGAAAAAGTCAAAGTTGGGAGCATCTAAAAACATTTTTGAACAAAAAGACAAAAACGTATTATAAATAAGGCCACGTGTGGATTAATTTGGAATAAACGGTCTGTAATGATGAAATCCGCAGGAGAACTAAAACAACTGACATCGCTCGGAGGATTGCTCAGCTGAAGTGGCAGTGGGCGGGACACATAGCGCGGAGAACCGATGGCCGTTGGGGCGGAAAGGTTCTCGATTGGCGACCACGCACCGGACGACGTTCCGTAGGCAGGCCCCCTAAGGTGGACCGACGATCTGGTCAAGGTCGCGGGAAGCCGCTGGATGCGGGCAGCAGCGCAGGACCGATCGGTGTGGCGATCCTTGGGGGAGGCCTATGCCCAGCAGTGGGCGTCATATGGCTGATGATGATGATGATGAAACGGTCTGAACTGTTTATAAAAGGCATTTAATTTTTTCACTGTATTTTATATTTAAGGAGGTGCAGCGCGGAATTTGAAAATTTACGTGTTTTTAAGTCACTGGTGCTAGGCGCTGAATAGGTCTTATACATTAAAAGGACTAGTATAGGTTAGCTTGATCCTTTCACAAGGTCGTGGTTGTCTTGGAATTTGAAACAAATACCCAGAAACTGCATAAACAATACGTAAAATAATGATATCTAAAAACTTATTTCTTCAGAAACTTTGTAAATATAGCACAAATGAAACAATGATCCGACATCAAAATGTTTGTATTGATATTCCGCAGGTCACTGTTGTCTTATTTTTCAATAAAAAAACATGAATATGAAAATATTAGGACTTTTCTTATTTTTTACCCAAACGCCTATGATTTTATGAAAGTAAACATTGCTCTAATTAAATCACCAGCCTTCTCTGTACAGATATTAGTGTGCGTGCGTATTCGTAGTCGTGCGCCGTTGTCACACCACTGCCACGCGCCGCTCGCTCGCTATCATAAAGAAACTTGAAAATCGCAGTTTTGCGTCCGCGCTGCACCCCCTTAAGTGTAGCAATTAGCACTTAAATTAAAAAAGTAAAAATTTACTATGGCGTTGTGTTATCAAATTTGTAGTATTCATCTGCAAAGATGAATCTGCATGTCCATCGGATGCAATGATCGTTGGATAGATGGCACTAATGTCGCTCTAAGGCATTTCAAAAAATCAAAAAGCAGTGGAAAAATTCAGTGCTTACGTCAGCTTTCCCGGTAGCATAGCGGTCAGTGCAGCCGCCCGGACTGCGGAAGACCCAAGTTCGATTCCTGGCTGGGTCGGGTGGGCATTTAAACTTTATAGCTATAAATCTTTATCAAAAATACATTTGAAACAGTACCATGACAAATCAACAAATAAATCTGTTTTTCTATTCTTGACAAACACTTCTTAATATTTGAAAACGCTTTAGACATGTTTCTTTTTAACTCAACCGAATATCAGCCAGTACTAACCACAGACATAAAATTCCATCAAATTTATATTCCAACATCCCCTCTGAATTTTATGTTTTAAGATAACAACCCTTATAACTCACATCAACTACTTTAAAACACAGTCTAACAAATCCACCCAATACTAATCCAACTTTACAATTCTCATAACTACTCATTACCTTACTAAACCCAAACTCGACTAACTTTACCAATCCTACACACAATTAACTACATCACCAATAACACCACTAAAAACCACAATCTTCATCAACACCAAAAACTCCATTTCTAATTCCATCATCAATAAATTCTTCCAACAACTCCATCATCAATAATACTTCCGATTCCTTTATCCAAAAACCTCCGTCACTAATGACTCTAGTTCATATAGCACATCACCACATCACATCACCAGCTCATTGAATGTACCCACTGCTCATGCTGGGAATGAGGTTTCCCTATGGATGGGTAGGGAGAACGGGTCATAAACCACCACGCTGCTGGCCCAACGAAGATTGCTGGTTGTTAACGCGATTGCTATAGCAGCCGGGACCAACGGCTTTACGTGCTTTGGATTACGTAAAGCACAGAGGAGTTTTTATAAGCCTTCTTGGCTTCTCGACCTTTTGGCTAACTTCAAAGTGTAGTACAAAAACACAAACCCATATTCGCTAATTCTATTGCAAAACAAAGGGTTCATTATGAGAGGCGACATTTTTCCTTGAGTATTCCTGAAACACTAGGTACTAACAGAGTTGGAAATAGAGTGACACGCGTCACACGCATTGGTTATTCGTTACGACATGACGTTTGACTCTTTAGGAATAACGAAGGACTTGCTAGCAAAACAACAACCAATTACTGTGGTACAGAGACGTGTTGAAACACATATTTGGTGAATATTATGAAGATGCAGTGTTCAAATTTACTGCGGAGTAAAAAGAATAGACGTAGTTGACAATAGAACCAAATAAAGTGCGGTCTTCAGCGCCAATTAAGGCCCTCCAGAGCTAGATTGCCCTTATCCGCTTGAACAAGCTGCTAAAAATATCCTCTACGACTGTTTGTCTCATTCTCAACAAGCGTAGAAGCACCTGCATTCATGACGCTGGGAACGACCGGCTATTCACAACTACCAGGAATAACCAAGAATTAAAGCGCTTTAAAACAGTGCAATTTAAACATTATTCACTAAAACATTAAACTCTAGTTTACAATGATGAAAAATGGTATAATCATCTAATTGTAAGAGTTATTCTTGACAGACATGATGGGCGTCATGGAGCTATGCGAGCCGTGACCACGGGACGCCGGACGCATGCTATAAGGCTGCAACCTTGACACCACATGCCATAACATCGCACCGGGTGCTGACTATTATCTGACACTGAATACGCATTGCTGGAGGGCTATGACCTGACCACAGGAGATTCTATGCATATAAGCATTAGTATGCTACACATATGTATTTTACATATTTACAAGTCGCGTAGTCCCTATGCGCGGCCAATATGGCGACGACAATGAGACAAAAACAATGTGGTTTTAATTCATCCACTGCAGCATCCTCTAGAAGACGATTAGGAGTCCAAGTGTCTTAAGGATCTTTCTTCACGATCCGCCAGCCTTTTCTTTTGAGGTTTCCATTATACGAGCTGTTTTTATTCTCACTTCATCTTAATGTTAAAGTCAAGGTGGACATCATTGATAACCGTAATCCTCAGTCATGAGCATGAAGACATTGAAGGTGAAGATGATGTCTTTTATACAGAAGTGAATCTGTAAGTTCGGCTGCGATTGAACAATATGATAGAAGTAGCGATAGCATAGTAGATATGCAATCGATGAGCCGTATGTAGGTCACGGGGCGCTCACGGGCCACGTACGTGCGGCCAAGGCACTACTACTACGCATTCAAGTACTTGCTGGAAGCTGCGAACAGTTACTATATATAAACTATTCTAATCGCCTCTATTGTTTATCCGGTCTCAGACACAGAGATAACGGGTTCGATTGCAAGCGGGGGGTATGTATTTATCACTGTCTTCAGTCGGTGGGTTTATTTTAAGTCCGCCGCTAGCTACCACCGCCTTATTTAAGAATGAAGCAAATGTATAACAATACACTTTTACAATTGTATCACGTTTGTTTACAATGCTATGTGCTATTTATTTATTTTATTATAGTAAATAAAATGTGGAAAAATTGCACAATTAAATGCTAGAAACTGTTCAATTTACTTCATATTTATTCTACTTATGAGACAATCAAGTATACAATCTGCCAGAGGACAAACGACTACTGTGACCTAGGCCCTCCATTATCACGTGTTGCCGATGCTGTAAAAACCTCTTTCCTTTTAAATATATATCCGTATATTATAATTGAATGTTGCAGATGCCTGCACAACCACTTATCCAAAACTGTCAAACTTATTTATTTATTAATGTTCAACCATAAGGCATATAGGTACTCATACAGTTCGGTATGATGTACAGGCGCGTGTAATGCTGTGGTGACCTTCAGTTGGGGTTGCAATTAAGTCTATGTTCGCATTCCAATGTATGTTATTTTTATTTTGTTATGTTTCATAGTAAACTCTGTTGTCAATATTTTTACTACAGCAAATTATAAATACTATAGCAAATATTTGCTTATATATGTATTAAGCAAATATTTGCTAATTTTTTTTCTCGATATATTGACTTTTCTTTCATAGACACAACACGGCAAAATTTGTCTGAAACCTCTCACAGTGCTACATGCCTCCTATCTCTGGAGGAGCATGCACAAAGGGCTCCTCTCACGCGGCCCTCCAGCCATTAGCATCAGCTACATCAGCGACACCACGAGCAGCCTTGACCCGCGCCGGAAATGAAGCGCCGAGCCCTCATTATACAGTCGCCCGCCGTCTAGGCGCAGGCCTCGCGCCATAGTGCACTCGTAAGTAGAGGGTAACGTACAACGCCACTGGATAGCTGTTTATTTTGTTCCATTTTTTATCCGTGTTTATATTTACAGTTACCCTCAAAAGCTGAGATGAAAACAATATTGATAATACCTACCAAGTTACAAAACACAAACTAAAGAAATAATTATTAGGTATCACTTCAGACTACGTATAGGTACGAAAAACCGAGGTTACTTTTGAATCTATTGCTAGACGAATCCATGTTACGACATGATCAAGTTGTCCAAATAAATGGTTAGATTCAATTCTCAGAACTAGTCGGATGCATGGGTCATCGTTAATAGCAGCTAACTAAATAAAAATCTGGAGCTACTATAAATTAGACCCTTGATTCTAAGCAACCACGTTTTACGGTACTGCACAAGGGCGAGTCGCACTTGCCCGGTATTTTTGTAGAATTTTATAAACGATATACTAACTACTTAACGATATACTGCGTGAAATAATAAAAAAAACTTATTTCTTTTTTTTTTCTACAGGGCGTTATTTGTTTTTTAACTGTGGTTTTATGTAACACAACTGCACGTTTGGATATGTCCTACTGTCTTTCCTTGCGCAACTTTCATAACTCGCGCTCGTGTAGGAACGATAATACCAAGTGCACGGCTTCTTGCAGTGCCGTCCTACTTGTACTCGTATCCATGACTTTGCTCACATATTAAAATGCCAACATTCATTAGAAACTATTCAAAGATATAGAGTGGACGGAGAGATAACTTGAATAGCTTCTTTGGAGCTGAGATACTAATGCCTATTTACTAAAGAGATACTGTCATTCTAAGGCTGAGCTAGTAAAAGCTTTTGAGGTATGATGAGATGACATGGAGGCTTACTATGCTTACCATGTCTGAGTTTTTGTTGTACCATAACAATGATAGGTACTTTACTAGATTACTAAATAACTTTGAGAAAAAAATTCCATGTAGCAGCATCGGCATCATGTAGAAGGAAGTAAGAGAATAAAATTGATATAAAAATATGTTTATTTTAGATTTGTGTCACGAAAAAAACATTTAGTATTCTATGGCATAAATCTCCCAATAAGAAATACCACTCGGGCGAATTAGAGTAACTTTCAGCGTTTTCCCGGACAGTTACCGCAATCAGGTTTACGTGTGAGCAATCAAATCAGTGGGCGCTGACAACGGAACGCTTCGCAGCCATTACCGTGATGAACAAACCCACAGATCAATAGCCTATTAGTGTCGTCGCTCAACACAATAATCCTCCGAGCTATGTGGCATTCTTATTTTCATGTGAGTAATAAATACCACTCTATACTAACTTTTTTATGACAGTTGTGTAATAAAAATAAATGTTATATTATTCCTATTCTAATCATTCAAATATTCGTTTTTTTTATTTAATTTAAATTGACTAAAGCTTCAAAGTAATTAAGGAGAAGCAATGCATGAAAAGATTAGTAGTAATATAGGAAACCTTTTGCTTAAACATAAAGAGAAGCTTTCCTAAAAAAGTAAGAGAGGAAACAAGAAATGTGTGTATCATGTAACTGCCTCGTCTCCGGTGTCCATCACATGGACACAAAACCTTTATTTAATATTTATTTATTTACAAAAACTTACAACTATCATTACAGGATACCTATTCCTAATGCGATAGTGTAATTACGCGATGTGCACAGTACATAAAAAATGTGTTCGATAGAAGCTGCATAAGTTTAAAACTGTTTTGCAGCCGCTAGAGCGCCCACCTCCAGAAAAAGTGAGAAAGATATTTTACAAGGGTTATTCATATAACATTCACCTAATACTACACACTAATTAGGGTTTAACATTTATTATTTTTTGAAAAAAGACAAAGTGTTAAAATATCACGAGCGGGATTTGAACCCGCACCCCTTGACATGCCGGGTCAGGCGCACTGCCTACTATGCTATCGTGGCTCAATCCAATTTGCCGCAATTAATCAACACTATCTGCTTTTTACTTTATAAGTCAAATGAGCCCTATTCAATGTCGACAACTACGTCATCAAGATCCGATCTTAATATTTTTACAAATATTGAAAGATCAGTTAAGAATTAGGCAAGCTATATTTATGATTATATACATATAATTTATCGCAAATATTGTTGCGAATAAATTACTATTTGATAAAAGACAAAATGTTAATAAAAACCAATTCGAAAAATGTAAATTTTTTTAAATATTGGTTTTTTTACAAGTTTGTTTTTGATGACATTAATATTAATATGAATATTAAGATCGGATGGCCTTTGGCTTATAAAGTAAAAAGTATAAGATAAAGATAAGATAAATAAACTTTATTGTACACCAAAAAATAAAACATTTGACAAAAAATTACATAAAATACACGTACAAAGGGCGGTCTTATCACTAAGAGTGATCTCTTCCAGACAACCTTTGGATGGACAAAGAATATTTGAATTTGAAGTGGGTTCGTCGTAAGTAGTAGTAAAGTATATCATCATCATCATCATCATCATCAGCTCATTTATGTCCCCACTGCTGGGGCACGAGCCTTCCCTATGGATGGATAGGGAGAACGGGCCATGAACCACCACGCGGGCCCAGTGCGGATTGGTGGTTGTTAACGACTGCTAATGCAGCTGGGACCAACGGCTTAACGTGCCTTCCGAAGCACGGAGGAGCTCAAGGTGATAAATTTTTGGTCACCTATCCGATGACCGGCCTTTGCGAAAGTTGCTTAACCTCAGCACTCGCAGACCGGGCGCGTTAACCACTGCGCCATCGAGCTCCTCAAAAAAAGTATATAGTGTTGATTAATTTCGGCGGGTTGGATTGAGCCACGATAGCATAGTTGGCAGTGCACCTGACCCGGCATGTCATGGGGTACGGGTTCAAATCCCTCTCGTGGAGTTTTTTTCAACACTTTGTCTTTTTTCAAATTGTAATTTGTTCGCAACAATAATGTAAATAATCATTTTTTATTTTTACAAATGTCTGCTAAGACTGTTACTTTTAGTGCGTGACCACAAAAGAAAGATTATACTACGACTACGACACAAAATATAACTTGACAGCATTTCGGATAAGTATATAGCGTTACACAGGTTTTCTATAATCGTCCAGAGCGTAAGGTCACATTGTATACAATGAATTCAGTATAATTTCGGTAAGTTATACATTAACTTCAAAGCAACTTAAAGCGAAAACTATTCTATTGAGTTCGAGGAGTCAATCGTTACCTCAAAGTGAGTAATGACGAAACGTTGCAAAATTCAGACCGCGTTAATAGCGACCCGGTCAAAGATGCGACAATTAGCCGCTCAATCTGTGTAATCGGCGCGTGATCACATTGAGCTGGAGGTGGCTGACCCCGCCGTCACCGCGCCGGGGCGGTAATGAACAGGGCTGCCAGATCCTAGGTATAATTGGATACCTACTAAATGTTAAGGGAGGACGCAGCATACGCCTTTTTATATAATTTTTAGTTTTCTTTAATAATTGATTAATAAATTTTATCTTTAAAATAATCAATAAAAATAAATGTTATTTCGTTTAAAACATCAATAGCAATAAAGAAATTTGTCGTATTCGTTATAGAATATCTTCTACACTTTTTATTAATTTAATAATAACATTTCAATTTGTATTTTTTCAGGGACCCAGCAGTGAGTTGGTTTTACTGCCAGCCCTGCCAACGAAGTCGAGCGTGGTTCAAGGATGTGCTCCCGTGGTATTTGACACCGGTGTGGTGGTTATCTGCGTTATTGTATTGCAGACGTGTTTTTTAATGAGGTCATGACTGTGACCGCTGCCTGTGCCCAAGCTTTTTTTTATGCAGCACTTACTGTGCAACTGTGATTCTCTGGACAGGAATCCAACACCAAAAGACTCTAGACTCTTTACTCTCAAAGACAAACGTATGACAGTCATCTTTACTGAGGAAGAAGAATGAAAAGATGGGATCACACAAAGATCCCGATGCTACTGTGAGAGAAAAACCTCTTCAAACCCCACTTAGATAGGACAAGATTGAGGAAAATACCTTGGTGACTAGGCGTTTGATTACTTTTGGTTTATTCGAGCCGTAAAGTAAAGTCATATACATTGTATGATTTCCCTGTCCGTGCGTATTGTGCCGATGTGTATTTCATCCGCATTAATAGTCCTTTAGTAAGTGTAGTCTATTTGGGCAGATGCCAGCGCGTTCGGCTAGTGACGCCAGACGCCGTCGCCGCCGCCGCCGCCGGGTCGAAGTACTGCGTCGAAACGTGCTCAACCACAGGAGTTGTAACGCAAGTCTGGCGTTGCATTTGCAAAAGTTTGTTGACAGGGATTAAAGGAAACTATCTAGTATAGGTATCATAGGCACCTTTATACCTTAGATATATATTAGATATATATACGATGCCTTACCGCAACTGCAAGCTAAAAGTTACTGAATGGCTTTTGCCCTTAGAATATTCTGAAGTAGAAAACCTATTGAAAATTGGTGTTTGATGTGAGTTTTACACACCCACACGCGCGCAAAGTGCAGATTTTTTTTTATACCTGATATTACCGATGATTCAAACAATCCAATAATATTAACAGATAATTGAACAATATATTTTGTAACTTCTGTTTAGATAGCTTTGGTGAAAAAAATAATATACGGCTACTTAATTATTACTTACACATGTAATCGATCTTACTTCCCTATTTAGATTTAAATCAGTTAAGTAATTTGACTAAGCAATTATGAGAAAGCTTTATCCAACTGCTAGTAATGTAGCAGCAATCACCTTCACACGCGACACACGCATGCGCATGGTGATGGCATCATAAAGTAAACGAGAAAAAATATGGTGGTATGTATTTATTTTAGTTTTTCGTTTAAAATCGACCTATTTTTCAACATTTTAATAAATAAATAAATTTAATTATTTCGAGGCCTTTTACCTCATAGATGTTAGTAACTATTTCATTAGCCTATTGTTAGTATTACAATTTATTTAATTTTAAACATACATAAAACAAAACAAAACAAAACAAAAAAAAAGAGAGACAAAAACACGAGGAGTCCCGGCTCATCATGTTTAATGAACTGACCGAGCAGAGCAGAATCCAATCTTTCTCTCCAAATATAAATGTAAGTATTTCAGTATAAAATTTATATAAATACATACATACATACATACATACCATCACGCCTTTTTCCCAACGGGGTAGGCAGAGACCACATCCTTCCACTTGCTACGGTCCTGACACACCTCTTGCGCCTCCTCCACTCTCATTACTCCTTTCATACATGCTCGTCGGTTATGGGTACTCCTGACCTGACCTTTTCTTAGTACGTCTTGGACTTGTCCTAAGTACGTCCGTCTAGGTCTACCCTTTCCAACAGCTCCATCCACCCTCGCCTTGTAAATTTGTTTCGTTAATCGCCTTTCATCCATTCTTTCCATATGCCCAAACCATCTTAGCATTCCCATCTCAATTTTAGTGACCACATCCTCTTTCACACCACAACGCTCTCTAATTTTGCTATTCCTCATTCTATCACTCAATGTCACTCCTGCCATACTTCGTAATGCTCTCATTTCCACTGCATTTATCCTACTTTCATCCTTCTTTTGCCATACCCAACTCTCACTTCCGTACATAAGCGTCGGCACCAGCACCCCCGCATGAACAGCCAGTCGCGCCTTCTCTGACACTTTCTGACTGTTCATAAAGGCATGCAGCGCTCCATTCACCATATTCCCTGCATTCACTCTTCTATCAATATCACCCTCATGCCTTCCATCCCTCGTGAACCTAGTCCCCAGATACACAAATTCTTTCACTTGTTCTACTTTTTCACCTCCAATTAAAACATCACATTCTGTCATGTCCTCCTCTTTTTCAAAAACCATGGTTTTTGTCTTACTTACGTTCACTTTCATACCTCTCGCTTCTAACGACGCATTCATTAATGTTACCATTTCCTGCAACTCGTCGGCCGACGACGCAAGTATGACTTGATCATCAGCGTAGAGAAGGCATTTAACAAGCAACCCATCCATTCTCAGTCCATAATCACTATTTTTCAGATCTGTCAAACAGTCATCCATGAATAGGTTGAACAGCCATGGGGACGCTACACAACCCTGTCTAACCCCTTTATGGATGTCAAACCAGTCAGTGTACGCCCCGTTTATTCTGACGCAAGCACTGGAACACTTATAGAGAGATTTCAGCGCTCGTATCAGACAGCTGCTCACCCCATGCGCGGATAAAGACAACCATAACTCATTCCTTTTTTTTATATAAATACTAGTAGAATAATACTGTCAGGTTTTTAAACACAGACAACCGTACGTGAACCTCTCTTATTCAGCAAATAAACATGGAAAGATATTGATACCGAAAACAACACGAGACTTTGTTAAATAGTAATGCAAACATAGCCATCGGCAGGGTGTCGCGTCGGATACTCGTAAAAACTTTGTTTTAACACAAATTGAAATGAGGAAGGGCCGCACCGTCCATTGTCATTATCCACTTGTCGGCCGCGACCTTGCGCGCTGCAGCGGTACAAAATAAGGAGACCCCAGAAGGTTAGTTCATATGCGGAGGCAGCAGAAGGCAGGCCCGAGTAACCATCGGTGCCTTGACAGGGCACTATGCCACAAAACAAATGCTCCATATTATGCATCTATCAGGGTCGAAATTAAAATAATTGTACATTTCGGTCAACAGAAACGTCCACGTGGGGTAGACTGATTTAGACTATGTATTTTAAATATTAAACAGCTTGTATTGTTAGGAAAAATTATCTTCTAGATGAATAACATGACGGTAGCACCCTAAATTGACAAAATATTAAAATAAATAAAATATTGCTGGCTGACCCCTTACTCTAACCATACATAAATATTCTGTCCCCCACGACACGCATGTTACAAAAAGTGCAATAAATACAGATCTATTAGTATATTTACATCTTTCTATAAAATAAACTTTTAAAGGATATTTTAATAATGTATAACTTCAGTTTTCAAGCATATAATACTATAAATACCATAAATACAGGCTTATTTATTACATGACCATATTTTCTTTCATTTTTGTTTATCATGTTTGTAACGGATATGAAATGGTAATTTTTTTTTCTTTACAGTTTCAACACCGTCAATTTCAAATCGACCAATCAGACGGTACGATCGCCGTAAGTCGGTCATTTTGTAAGCGTCTGTTGCTTGGTGCAAAGTGTGTACAACAGTGAATTCGATATTTTCAACAATTTATTGTTCATTTTGGTTTATCGTGTGTGAAATTAACGGTAAGTGAGACCTGAAGTATTTATACAAACTAGCGACGAATCACTTTGTCTTAATTTGGCTGTGAAGCCAATTTGTATCAAACAGGTACATTTGTATTTTTTAAATACATAAGGTTACATTAAACACATGAATTTTATTCCTTTTTGTTATAATTTGTTACTTCTTTTTGTAACGTTACAAAAATGATGTAACAAAAATGAAATAAGGCTGCTGTTATACTGCAAAAGTAATATTTTACTTCAAGTAGCATTTTAGTTTAACAATCTAGGTATATGTTACAGTAAATGTGATTATTTAATTGAACATTATTAATAACTACCAATATTAAATGTAAAAGTCATAAATTATTAACAAAAACCGGTCATTATTAATAAAATAATTATCTAATGATTTGTTAATTATTTTTTATTATTATTAATAATAATCAGTTATCAGTAAAATATTAGCCCCTATTAGTTACTCCTAATACTAAAGGAAAAAATATACAAGAAAAAATTTCGACGAGTTCAGATTTTTTTTGAGGGCGTGGTGTTACAGTTGTTATCACGTTGCTCCAGTATTCCAAAAGTCGCGGGTTCAAGTTCCGCCTTCATCTTAACCGGTTATTATTAATAAATTAAAAAATATGATATAATTATTAATAATGACCGAAAATTAATTATAATAAACAGTCATCATTATTATTGTGAAAATCGATGGAAAAAATTAAATTAACCATTTAATTTTTGTGCAGAAGTTGCCGATGACGGCCGCAGAGCGACAACGCAGATATAGAAAAAAGTTGAAAACAAATCCGGAAAAGAAAAAAGAAATACAAATTAAAAACTTACAAAGGATAAAAAAAAATTATGTCCCAATAAATAAGTTATCAGAATCTCAAAAACACTTGCGAAGGAGAAATTGGCGAAAAACTTAAGAAAAAACATAAGGATTTACTTTAAAAAGCTAACATGCAGCATGATGAAGAAATATTTGTAAAACTTAATTTCCAAACACTGTTATCTTGAGATATTTTAAATAATGTTCGATCTATGTTCGACTTTTTATTTCCTAATTACTCGTAATACCTTTTTACTATGTGAAATGGCCCTTACAGTTTCATTTTGTTATTATTTTGTTACAGTGTTCATCTTTGTAACACACTTCATTTTTGTTTCCTTTTTGTAACTGTACCAAAAAAATGATTTTGACCCCTCAACAAATAGCCTGTATAGGGCATGTAGAGAGGAAACGGAGTCAATGCAGCACCTACTGTGTGACTGCGACTCTCTGGCTAAGAAAAGAATGGGACTCCTGGGGTCGGCTTATCCGAAACCGGAGGACTTCAGGCTCTTCGCTCAGGACGTTGCCAAACTTATGGCATCTTTGCAGAAGAGGAAGAGTGTAAGGATGGGGTTGCACAAAAGATCCCAATAAGTTGAAGTGTTACTGGGAGAGCGAAACTTCAGCAGGCTCCACTAAGATAAGATAAGATAAGCTTAATATCTACGAATCCCGGAACAGTCCGAGCGCAGGTGTTCCGAGATCCCGCGTCCGTGAGAGGTGGTCTACGTGTGCGTGGGTCGAGCGCGTTCGTATGAAGCTTCCCTCCAGCAGTCTCCTTGTTTTGTGGCAGTGTCGAAAGCAACAGGTAAAGTTTCGTCAGGCTATGGAATCGTTGTCTCATCCAACACACTATTGAACTGAAACTGATCCATCACACTTATCATTCAGGTAACACGGTCAGGTTATCGATCTATTTGAATCATTGCTAGTTTGTCGGCAATGGTACAAATCTCAATTGTCTCGCATTCAAACGATAACCGCCGGATAAAACTGGAGATAATGACAATCGAAAACATTCTAATTTATTATTAGACTAGCGGCCCGCGCCGGCTTCGCGTGTATTTTTATTTTTAAACTTTTTCTTATTTTTATTAAAGCCTATGTTACTCAGCGCTAATGTAGCATTGTAATGGTGAAAGAATTTTTTAAATCGGTCCAGTAGTTTTTGAGTTTATTCGTTGCAAACATACATACAAAAATACAAAGCTTTCCTCTTTATAATATTATAGTATATATGAAAAGTTCAGTTAATGCTTTTTCCATACTAGTAACTTAGTTAAGTTTTGTTTAAAGAAGATTTATTAATATTATGTCATTACTTAACTGAATCGCTGTTATATATGTATTGGATGAAGACACAATCACATCTGAGTGCTTATTCCGATTTTGAATAGTCATTAAAAGCCTTCTGTGCGTTAACCGCGCGCCGAGACAAACCGACAAAATAATAGAGCGACTGTTCATTGTGGCGTTTGTTTTATGTAAACAACGATAAATTAGGATGTTAAATAGAAAATCAAATTTCTATATGTCAAAATGTAAAAGTTAAATTAGGCATTTAGTACACAAACCATCTTTTCACTATACTTAGTCTCCTGTGACAATATTACATACTTAAAGTTTTTTTTGCACTAGGTAATAAACATCGTCGTATCATACATAATATATTATTATACTCAATACTATAATGTCTTTATTGCATGCCACAGTGCAACAATAGATTTAATTACAACAACATTATAATACTTACTTATACAAAAGGTTATATACAATTGACTTCAAACAACATTATAATTACAGACGACCGATGAGTGACCTCGAGGGTACAAAATAAGACTTTAAAAAAACTGCCACAACTCAAGCAAATGTGTGTCTCAGGTATCCTAATCCTACAAGTCAATTAATATTTTAATTCCAAAAAAGTTAATTAACTCCTCTCAGGGCAAGGTTACACTTCTTATTAAAATATCTTCTTATAAAAATTATATAACCTTTGACAGAATATAAGAAGTAAATTGTGATAGAAATAAAGACAAAGTTAAAAATAAAATTCAACGAAGACAAAGAAACAACAGGACCCTTTGGTCCTGTTGTTTGTTGTTGATTAAATTTAAATGAGGGTATACAAGCTACTAACTAATTATGACACGACCAACACCTCAGTCTCCCTGTGACCACGGACCCTGCAAAGAGTTGGAAACGTCAGGATAAACATTAATTAAAAATAATGTGTACGATAAACGCGAATAGATCCGTAAAAGTCGTTTCATTTCAAGGATCAAAGAAATTATAACAAATTACCAAAATCATTAGCAGAAGCAAATAGTGACAACTTATTCATAAATATGCCGTGGCATTAAACTTTAAGAACGATAGCACTCAGATTAGTACATATTTGTCCTTAATAAACAATAAAATCAAAAAGTCAAAAAGGTAAGGAATATAACAAGATTAATTTTAGTATAATATCATTCTTAGTACGGGACAATACATACAACTTTGCTGTCCTAAATTCACCTTAAGGTTCTTTCACGTCCTGCAAGGCGCAACCGTCCTCTTTCGATTCCATTTTGTGACAATAATGTCTCATTCCACAACCCCATCGTCAGAATGTGCCGCGACTACAACACTTTACTAGACAAATTAGACGGTGTGCCTGATATCCACGCTTCATCGCTCTTCAAGTGGAAGTGGTCGCTGCATAGGCTTGTTTCAATAGACTGACATGACGCCATGTAATTTTGCAACCGTAACCATTTTCATTTTATTTATTTTTTATTTCGTAGTTTTTCATTTATTTATTTGTATTGATTTCCATAATGTAATTTTAATGTATAATTCAATTTATTAATCAATATAATAATGTATAATTTTAACAATTTAATTTAATTTTACATGTTTTTTTTTAATGATTTCATTTAAAGTTTAAGCATGTTGTTTACACATATCTGTGGAGTTGCAGGCTACCTATTTAACTAAATCCATGTAAAAACTGAACGGCTATTACAGTAAATCTGTTTTGTGTAATAAAATTAAATAAATAAATAAATATTTCAGAGTACGTCCTTCTTTCCTGATTACTGTGCCCTAGACATGGTCTATATTAGTCTATACTCGTACTTTGGTTGAACATTGCTATATACCTACCAACTTCAAAAGATGGTAAAACGCAATACATTGAGTATTAAGTATTGAAAGCAAAATAATCTCATTAATTAAAAAAGAGAACAAAATTAAACCAAAAAACATCGCAATATAATCAAATCGTATAAAATCAAATTGTGACCTCAGAGACCAATCAACATGCAGATCACATACATTTTAGAGCAGTTAGTAGACATCAGTGCAACAAAAGGATCAATGATTGTTGACTAAGGCTGCTGTTATGGTGCGTTTACAAGCGGGATTTGAACCCACACCTTCCGACATAACCTGATCTGGAATACAAAATCACAAATGTTGAAAAGAATTCCACGAGCAGGATTTGCAGGATCGTGGTTCTAACCAGCCCGCCGAAATTATTCAACACTTTTTGCCACAAATAATTAAAGCTTCTATTGCGTTACACAGTGTGACGTTTTATAAATGTTATTTTTTTTTTAATATTTCAATATATGTACCTACACTTTTGATTGTAACGGCTCTTTTTCATCATTGGTATACAGTCACGGGCTAATGTCCGAGACTGTATACTTAATGTTAATGTTAATACATTAAACAACGTAACTCTTAATACAATGGAATAAGGGTCAAAGTCAACAGTGTACCTATACATATTAAGCTCGTGAATGTACTAAAAGGAAATTAAAAGCACCTATCAGTCTAGCGGCACGGCGTGTTTCAGATGATAAAATATAAATCTTTATATCTAAACGTCTATAAGATAATTTTTCTAACATCGTAATACTCTAAATGTACTCGTTTATAGTAATGCAAACATAAAACGACCGAACCATCTGCCTATTCGAATGTCTAACAATCTAGATGATAGTGGGTTTGATTAGTTCCGTAACTCGTCGCGTCGCAGCCACGCCGGCGCGGCGTCCCGGTCACGTCCCGGTCACGTCCCGCCGTCGTGCCGCGCCGCCACGCCGCCGCCGGGAATTCCGAATTACAAGATATTGCGCGCTAGGAATATTCCGCTAATGCCTGGCTAATTTGAATATCGCTGAAAGAATGGCCATGACGTAACAGTATGCAATATAGCATTAAAATGTAAATATTCATTTCAAACGACAAAGTGAAGAAGCTCAATACAGAGTATGAATTTATGAAATTTCTACATTTTTATGATTGTCAGCTGTCGATGGTTGTCATAATCTATTTATATATATAAAAATCAATTGCTGTTCGTTAGTCTTGCTAAAAACTCGAGAATGGCTGGACCGATTTGGCTAATTTTGATTTTAAAATATTTGTGGAAGTTCAGGGAAGTTTTAAACGGTGAGAAACATATATAATAAGTAACAGAAAATACTAGAAACGACAATTTAATTTTCCAATACAAAATGATTTGTTTGTGTTGTTGTCATGGAAACGTCAATATATAAAAAAAGATTGATTTCGCTGATAAGCTCAAAAATGTTTAGGAGAGAGTTTGCTGTTATCTGTAAACGGCTTTCACAGCGTCACCGGACTTTTTTGGGGGCGGCGAGAAACTTAAAGGGTTCCTCAAGCCACACTGCTTGATCACGATCAAAACAACGTCAAATGGTTTCTAGAGGGAATGTCATCACGCAAGCGTAAGCGTGCTCCCGCACTCTACTAGATTCTCAGAGTAGTTTGGATAGGATTGGGATGGCCTATACAAGGTTACAATAGTGGTGTACTTACGTAATAAGCAGATGTGTGTCTAAATCAGAGTTTATACCCTAACTATCCTAACTAATAGTAACCTTACTTAATTTGCGAAAGTGAGTTTGTTTGTTTGTGTGTTTGTTTGTTATTTGTTACGCTTTCACGCGTATACTATTCAACAGATAATCATGAAATTTTGTACATAATCACACTAATATTAGAAATGCGAAAGTTTGTGTGTATGTGTGTATATTTGTTGCTTCTTCACGCTGCAACGGATGGGTGGATTTAGATGAAATTCGGGATACAGATAGTTTATAACCTGGATTAATACATAGGATAGTTTTTATCCCGATATTCCCATAGGATCATAATTTACTAATTAGGTCTTGGATTTGATGTTAGGAATAGAACCTATTTGGTAGTTTTTATAATTTTTGTATTCAAATTTTGACAGTCTTTTGAAACTGTCAAAGCGGTACGAAGTTCGCCGGGTCGACTAGATAAGAATAGAAATGTTGTAGTAGTAACTTTACCTCGTACATAACCTTCAATGGTGGTAGATGTCTAGCGAGACCTAAAAAAGAGTTTTCTATGATTTAATTATTTTTACTACTTAGTCGAAAAAGAAAAGCGATCCA
The DNA here is from genome assembly GCA_963082485.1 of Eudonia mercurella. Lineage (NCBI taxonomy): Eukaryota > Metazoa > Arthropoda > Insecta > Lepidoptera > Crambidae > Eudonia > Eudonia mercurella. Next base: position 128,849 of record OY720025.1, on the reverse strand, counting down.
CTTATTTCAAAGTGGAGACCGCAGCCTAGTGCTTGTTACAGGCCGCTTAAGGTGAAACTGTATTTTTTTCTGGACTTGTAGCAATTTTATTGTTACTGTATCATCGTAAATCCGTCGCCCCTACCACAAATTCGATTTACAATCGAGTCGCTGGCGAGTACGTGCCACTTGTTCCGTTAATTATTTATTCCGTTGTGGCTCATTGTATTAATGTCATTAGAATTCCGTTCAGCAGAATTGCGCGCAATTGAAAGGCAACTTTTACGAAGGCTTTAAAATTTTATTCACTTAATAAAACAGTATGTTTTACCATATTATAAATGAATTATCATATTTTAGAATTTTGAATTGCAAGTACTTACGCAGAACCGTATCGTTCTTCTATTATTTAGGGTGAACTTGCAACGAATTCAAAACATCAAGATACAATAAAAAAATTAAATAATCAAGGTGAAATTCGCATTACTTGTCTTTTAAAATTTTTCAATTGTGAATTTCAGCAGTTAAAAGGTTAGCAGAGTAAAACCCTACCTGTAGAAAATGCAAATAAATTAAAATAACAATAAGTTTCATTAAAACGGACCAAGTGGAACTATAAACAATTATTGTTGCTATTTAATAAAATAAAAATGGTCATCTTTTAGTTAGATTACCAACTGGTATCTCATCATATAGATTATTTTATTGCAGCTTATATCGTACCTAAGTGGAATAATTTTATGCAAAAAGGCAAGTACCTATTAAAAAAGTTGACGTAGCAATTTACAAATTAATCTTTATACATGACTAGTGGCCCGCCCCGGCTTCGCACGGGTGTACTTTTATTTTTAAATATTTTTTTAATATAGCCTATGTTACTCAGCGCTAATTATCATTCTAATGTTGAAAGATTTTTTTTAAATCGGTCAAGTAGTTTTTGAGTTTATTCTTTGCAAACATACTTACATACAAAAATACAAAGGTTTCCTCTTTATAATAATATTAATATAGACTAACTGACCCGCCGGACTTTGTACTGCTTTGACAGTTTTTATGACAACAAAACAAACAAATTGTTAAATATTTACGCGTTAAAGCGTATCAAACAAACAAATAAAAAATAAACTCAATTTTTCAATAAAAAGTATTCTATATCCTTCCCAATACCTTTGAGAATATGTGTACAAAGTTTCATGATGATCGGTTGAATAGTTTCTGCGTAAAGCGTAACAAACAAACTTCACATTTATAATAATAATAGGGATCTACATGGGCCTACAACAGAGACCCTGCCATAGTTTCGTTGGTGTAAAATATTATGTAATAAAATCAACGTAAATAGTTCATATTATATGCAATTTAGCTCTAGCACATCACCGTTCAAACCAAGTTCCGAAAGAAAAATAATCATTTGAAAACCGTTTCCCATACACAATTCAAAATTCTTATTCTTTCAAAGCAATAAGCTTACTTTTGTTTACAATCTGCCTAACTTTATATCCTACTGACTATTGCGACTTACAAAATTTCCGCCGTTGTTTCACAGTCGGCGTGCAGCTGCTACGGTGTAGCGTCGTCGGCGTCGTAGCGACCGCGCGCGGCAGCTCGCTCGCGCAACTGAGCTTACGGCTTTCACTCGCGAGCTTTCCCCAACTACTACGGCTACATGTAGCAACTGCCGTAGCTGTAGCCTTTTCAAAGTGCCTTTAATACGGTGGTTGACGGCTTAGTCAAAAGGCAAACTTTTCAGTATTTAAACTTCTTTCATGAAAAATGTATAGAGGTAGCGGGGATGTGACGTCATTATTGCACTTTTATGTTACACAAATCAGATGATGATCTATTTTAATAGCTTTTTGAAAATTCTTGGAGTTTTGGAGAACTTTCAGGTTGTGTTTTTGGTACTTAGTAGTTAGTCTCACTTTTGATAACGCAATGCAACCAATATCGATGTTAGTAGATTAATTATGCACTATTTAAAAAAAATGTACATTATCTGCAAAAAATGCTACACTAAAAATTACTTGCACATGTCAAAATTAACTTTTGACAAACATCATAACTATGCTATAACTGCGATGGCTTTCCACACCCTAGTTTATATTGAAAAGAAGCCACAAGCAACTCGTCAAGGGCTCTTTCTTTCTCCAATTTCGTGTTGCTATTCAAGAGGTTAAGGTAAATATGAGGTACCTAAATGTGGACTGTTTACACGGGCGCTCATCGGCGCAGCTGCGGTCGAGCCGCGAGCTTACCGGCTAAACCGCGCTGCCTCATGTTATTGGATGACTTTACAATTAATAAATAGAACTATGTATAGAATTTACAGTAAGCCAACTGAAGCCTGCGAGCAATTACATATTGAGACAAGCTGCCTGATTTATTTATTTATTTATTCAACAATGTTTCAACAGCATTTAACTAAACACAAGGTACAGAAGATTTTACTTAAAAATAAGCCAATTATAGAAACATATTATGCTACTAAAAAATGTTGACATATGTAATTAATGAACGCAGGTAGGTAGTCTAAAAAGAAAAATAGGTAAGTAGATGAAATTTTGTCGAATGATAACTTACAGAATACGTGTGAATCTGATCGTGTTGTGTCGATGTGTATAAGTGCGTGTGAGTGTAATATTGTGGTTGGTTTACATGGATGCTCGAATTGATGATGACCGTTAGTTATTAATTGTAGATTTAATTAAAACACTGTTTTAACTTAACTTAAGCTTATGAACTGCAGTTTTGAACATAGTTTTGGATGTTGTAAATATATCAATATCTGAATAAAACTTATTGTACGTTTTTGGTAATCTAATAGACATATCATTAGCCCCGTAGTTGGTGCGCGCGAACGGTATATGAAAAAGATGGGTGTGACGAGTTCTTTTACTTGGGGCGTTCAAGTTAAGTATTCTATTTGATAGTTTAATACAGTCTAGTTTTCCAGAACATATATCATGAAATACAGCCATGTCTTGCATCTCACGTCTGTCAGCCAGAGTTATGAGGCTGTACTTTTGACATGATTCATTATAGTCATCAATTTTTAATTTGCTTCTAAAATTTAAATATTTCACGAATTTCATTTGGAGGCGCTCAAGGGAATGCCTGTGAGTCACGTACTGTGGATTCCAAACTGTACTGCAGTATTCGAGAATACTTCTGATATAAGCATAGTAAAGCACTTTTATGCACGAAATGTCAGTAAAATCGCACGTGATCCTGATATTACTATTCTAATATCTCGAGGGTGTTAAAAAGAAAGAAATAAATAAATGAAGACAGAAACAAAGAAAGAAAGAAAAACGATTCAATTTACCCACTTGGAATTTAATGGCCCTTATGTCGTTTTCGAACTGAAAAATCTTATTATAATATTGACTTAATTTAAAAGTGATATTTCATTACTTTCAAATGGCAATTGAAAAGCTTTAGCACGGCACATTCATTGGTCGGCTTGGAATGAAAACTCAAGAAAACCGTAATAAACTAAAACCTACTCGCAGCACAAGTCGAATCTCAGAAGATACAGTTTGAAGTATACGTTTGAATTATATTGTTTTCTAAACCACGGACCCTGCAAAGGGTGCGTAACGTCAGGATAAACATTAAAAAGTAATGTGTAAAATAAACGCGAGTAGATCAGTAAAAGTTGTTTCATTTCAATATATTAAATGTAATTAAGTCGTTCATATCGATACGGTGTTTACGGAAAATTATGAAATATGATGAGCTAGGTAATGCAAAATTGTTTTGCAAATCAATAGTTGATTTAAGAGCAGTAGGTCAGTGCCAGGGCGCGCGGACCACGGCTGGAGCCCTGCGATAACATCACTCCTCGCAACTTAATCGTAACGGGATTGAGGTCAATGCTAAAACATTACGAAAGTTTTCCAAATTAAAGCAAAGCTCCTTCGACAACTTTTATCCGGCTCAGTGGACTTATACGGATTGCCGTATAAGACTGACGTGGACGTGGGTGGTATTGACCAGGTTTCAGAGGAGTTCCGAGTTCGATACCCGGGGTATCTCAGGGTATCTCTCCCGTTCTAAGTTCACTTGGCTAGCTTTGTTTAGTAATAATGATAATAATTATAAATTTATTACATACAATGTAAGTAACATATGTTTATTAAAAAAATGGAAAAACATCACGTTTGTTGTATGGGAGCCCCCTTAAATATTTATTTTATTCTGTTTTTTAGTATTTGTTGTTATAGCGGCTACAGAAATACGTCATCTGTGAAAATTTCAACTGTCTAACTATCACGGTTCATGAGATACAGCCTGGTGACAGACGGACAGACAGACAGACCGACGGACGGACGGCGGAGTCTTAGCAATAGGGTCCCGTTTTACCCTTTAGGTACGGAACCCTAAAAAGAGGTAAGTTTGTGAGTTTGTCTGTTTGAGGAGGGTTACCTACCTCTGGAACTACTGGTCCAATTTTAAAAATTCTTTCAACTATATTTTATTTTGATAAAATAAAGGTTCTTTAATGTTTCTATTTTTATTTAGGAATCGTGATTTTTTTACGGAATGATACGAAATCCACGTTGACGAAGTCGCGGGAAACGTTCCAGTAATGTATATGACATATAATATCATGTAGTTACATTACAAGCAGCGGCACAAGATATTGCTAATAAAGTGAGGGTACCTAACGGCGAACATTAATAAAGCAGTGACAAAAACCAGAGTAAACAATTAATACTGTAAGAGTTATTTTATTGGTATTTTTTTTAAACTATGATATTGGTATTCGATTGTCATAGCTAGTGGTAGCGATAGTAATAGCTTGACTGCATAAAATCGCTTGAATCACTGCGCTTGGCGGATTTCTAGCTCGTCGCGTTCTTTCTATGACCGTTGAGTATGACTATCTAAGTATAACGCGCAATGAACTAGAAACCTCCCGCCACGTTGCAAGACGCTCGTATTCGTAGCTGAGGCCTGAAGGTTACAATGTCGCGATTGTTTTCATACGAAGTAGAGTACACATTGTCAGTGCAAAATTTGATGAGGGTGTCCGACGGTAAACCTATACCTGGCATGCCTGGAGGGACCGTCTACCCGCAGCCTTCAGCTGATTGATCGCTATTGTTCATCATATTATTATTGTTTGATAAATCTATACCGCACAAATAGGCATATATTTCATAAATATTGCTTTATAGTGCAAATAACTAATATTTAGGTGTATAAGATAACAACACGTGATTATGCTTTTTAAACTTGTTCGCGCCAGAAACGCGACGGTCTCATTCGCTGTTCACTCATTCAAATAAAAGATACGCCGCACAAGCCGACACAGCGGGACGAATGTGTTGATTGGACCGCGCGACCTTCACTCAGCCCCAAGGACGTGCGGCGTGCATTCGGCGCACTGAGTACACAACGATCGGCTCGCCCGTGACATCGCGTCGTTCAGCACAAGCCGATTCGATCGCTCTCCGCTCAAGAACCTTCTAGAACTACTCGTAAATTGCCTACCGGCCGGTACACCCCATCGTGAAGTGCGTGTGCGCGTATGTGTGTGTGTGCGCGTATGTGTGTGTGTGTGCGCGTATGTGTGTGTGTGTGCGCGAACTAATACGTGCTAGAGTTGTTTTAGTGACCTCCGAATCCCTCTTAATTTACTCAATTTACTTGATTAGCTACAGTGGGGTGCGCTAAAGTTCACCTAAATTTTCAACTCCGATAATTGGAACTCCGAAAATGTTCTTCCTTACATTTTTCATCCTAACAATCACAATTCCTAACTACTCTGTTTCTAATGTTCATAATTCTGAATCATTCAACTTCATAATGTCAGTAGCAATAATAATCTATTATACTATTATTTGTTTTCCTATATTTTCTGAACATAACCGTCTTTAACACTATTATTCAAAGTCATATGTTTTTTCATTTGAAGAGCATTTAAAATAAATTCGCTTAGGTTACCGAGGAGCGAAGCGACGAGAGGGTTAGGTTGACATAAACATAGCACCAGAGTCACCAGAATACCAGAAGCGACTTTAAGGCGTTTCTCACATTAATATACACCACTTTACAATGGCAATTATGTTTAGGGATAAAAGTGTTATGAAAAACAACAGTAGGAGTTTAATTATATTTATATTAGTGATATTATTAATTACAATTTTCGGAAACATGAGTGTTTTGAACATCGTCTGTAGTACTACAAATTGTATGAATAAAAACTTAAGGAAGAAAAATTTTAGGAAGAATGATCATTCGGATTACAAATCGGTAGGAATAACAATTTCGGGTAAAAAACTTTAGGTGAGCCAATATGGACCTGCTACAGTACTTTTTAGATTTTCAGTAATAAATGTAGAAAAGCCAATATATTACTATTGATAAATGTAAAAATGTATCCCAGGACACCAACGATGTCAGTATCCCTTCATCATCATCATCATCATCATCACCCTATATTAATCCACTGCTGGTCATGGGCCTCTCCCATTGCACGCCACTGCGCACGATCCGGGGGTAACCCCGGATGAGAGTAATCTCATCCAGCTCTCTTAGTCGTTACTCGTTATCCCTTTTACCCGATAAATACTTTGTTTATGTAAATCACATATGCCTAAAAGATCTGTGTGTCAAAATATTCAGGTAGGTCAGGAAAAGTATCGTGTAACATGCAGTACATTATGCCATTCGGTGACATAAACTCATCCCTTGACCAGGGTTGATGGCAAATGAACCCTTTGTTCATGGCCGGGCGCTGCTGCGAGGCTGGTAGAGTGGTGGAGTGCGGTGCGGTGGAGTGCAAGGGCCGAGGCTCGCAGCATATTGGATCGCCTTTGATCGATGTGCACGGCGGCAGGCAGAGCGCAGGCCTGAGGTACACGCCGCTAGATTGATGCCACGTTACATAAACATTAATCATCATCATCATCATCTCAGCCAAAAGACGTCCACTGCTGGACAAAGGCCTCCCCCAAGGATCTCCACAACGACCGGTTTTGTGCTGCTAATAACATTAATACTGCTTCATAATGTTTTACCGAGTTAAGCCCGCCAGTTTGTACAATACTGATTTAGGTTTAAAGAAAATTCCCATGAAAGACAGTAGAGCAGTTCAATACATGAGAACATAAATTATAGAATACATTCAACTGATTTTAAGTCAGAATTTAAGACAGTGTTAGTAACCATGGAAACAAACCACTTTTTGTATGAGACCTACACTGAAATCTTACGTTCTTGTTCCATACATTTTTACTACCACCTCCTAAAATTTTGATGTTGACTAAAAATCACCCTATAGTCCTTAACCTTCTAACATTCGGCTGTTAATACCGTACCAGGCACAGCTGTTACTGATAATATTTAGCCTGGTCCCATTCTATCGCCTGTTAAGCTAAACTAATTCGGCATGACACGAACGTGTGACCACTGAGGCAGTTAAGAAACGGTAGGTCAGTGCTACACCTGTACTACGACTATTACTATGACTGCAGTCAACAGTTCCTCAAAAAAACCCGCAGGCGGCTTCTGGCAAACAAAATACTTGACAAAGGGCGCAAAGGATCGTTTGTCGTCTGCTCTGGCCTTTACATAGATACAAATGCGTGCATTTCACGTCGTGTCGTGAACGTCACTCCTCTGGGTCACGCGTGTGGTCACGAGACATGCAGACCGCTCTACTTGCATTATAATACGTACATAGCACAGCTAATTATATTATTTTTAACCATTGCTATTGCGCAAGCGGCTTTATTTTGAACAGACGTCAACAAACATTTACATGACAAACAGCATAATCGAGTTGTTGAATGTCTTGAAACATTTAACTAAAGCTATGAGTTTCGTTAGTTGGGTAGGTATTCACTTGCTGGTTCGCTGAATTAGATATTTGGTTCGCTGATGTAGCTGATATCAAGCATAGTAAGTGTTGATCCGCGATTACTATAACCTATTGAAAAAGAAATAAAACCACCTCCACTTGCAACTAATATTTTAACTATATTTTTTTGTACAATAAATAAATTATACTTTTATAAAATCACACAGCTATCGGACATAGATTTAACGAGTAGTCTTAACGCCACCGTGGTCGGCAATAGAATGAATCTCGACTCCACTCTTGGTCCGAGCAGAGCCTCTCTACCCCTACCACTCTACCCCTTCTCCAGATAAACAGGTAACGTCAAGAGGCGGAAAAATCAGTATTGCCATTTTATAAACTATGACAAGTTATTTAAATTAATGCAGTATTTTTTTTTTAATATCTAAAAACATGACACTATGAGTTTTTATTACGGGTAGATAGATTGATGAGAGGTATGCTCTATAACATGCAATTCAACTACGAACAATTACTAGTTGTTTTAGTAATAGTGTAGTAAATTTAAACTTTTTTATTTTAAGTGCTAATTGCTACACTTAAGCTGAATTAAATATTTATATAAAATACAGTAAAAAAATTAAATGCCTACCCGACCCAGACAGTGCTCACGTCAGCCTTCCTGGTAGCATAGCGGTCAGTGCAGCCGCTCGGATTGCGGAAGACCCAGGTTCGATTCCTGGCTGTATTTTTCACTGTATTTTATATAAATATTTAATAGTACTACACTATTACATCTACACGCTTAGATCTATCACAATAGCTCTAATTTCACGTCTTCCTTTTTTGTTTTACGTTTCTACGCATTCTTATGCGTGTTTGTTGTTATTGAAAATTGAAATGAGTCAGTCATTTTGTCATACTTAAATATATTTGTTTTCTCAAAATTGAGTGAGACGTACACAATCATGATGCTATTGATTACTAATTTAATGAATTATATAAAGAAGGTGAAGCCGCGACCGCAGCAGGCGTCGCTGCGCGTGCGCAGGCGGCACGCGGCGTCGACCGCAGCGCCGCCATCCAACACCGCGTCGCAGATCACCACGTGACGCTATTTATTCTACATACCCTCACCAACAAGATACTAAGCCGCCGTCTCGTTGTTCAACCTAAGAACGTTCTACCACTGAGTTTCCTTTCTCAAATACATAGACCAAAGCGAATTAATGGATGTTTAAGACTATCACCTAACTACAGAAACAATGGATTGCATACCTTCCAAAACATGAAGGATCTCGATGTTATATCATTTACCTAATCAACTGAGAGCTGGCATTGCAAACATTTGAAGAATCGAAACCCCTTTAAACCCATCGTAACACTACCGAAGTACCTAATGCCAAGGGGCTATTATGCCAAAGTTCAATATCAATATTTTCTTTATAAAATAATAAATAATATGGTTGACTCGACTTATCTTACAAGTAAAATCTTTTATAAATGTAAAAAATCCTGCCTGAGGTCAGTTAAAACCACAGAACATGTGTTCTATGGTTAAAACTTTTGCCCCGCCTCTGTGTCGCACCAATTATGCCAAAAACCGCATTTCCATAAGATCTTGTAGTACCTATGATAAGAGCTATTAACAATTTGATATTTTTTCTCTAAGTTCTTTTAAATTCAAAAAGTCTATTTGTAACGAAGACGACGAAAAGAAGAAATATGGAAATGGATGTTCACTTGAGAATATTTATTTAATCATTTACTTTTTATTTTAATAATAATTAATTTTTGCTATCGTTAGACCATTGTCTGAGTTTCTGGTTCAATGTCTACTCAACTGTTTGTATTTTTTTTGCAGTGGAAACTTTGTTAGCTTATGTACAAACTTAATACTAACTTCATAACTACTAGTGTTATATTAAGCTGTTTGTTTCCCTTAAACCAATAAAATAAAAAAATAAAAAAAAGTTATATAAACCTGTACACCTGAAATCGTCTATTAATGAAGCGCTCTGTGAACAACGTGAAAGAAAAGTACCTACAATGGAGCTCTAAAACAAACATTTTGGTGGCTGCACGAAGCTTAAGGTGACCCTCAATTTCATGTCAAAATGAAAAGAAGAACAATATTAGATAATTACTTTGTCTGCTATAAAGTAAAAATATGAAATAATTACTAGATGGTAATTAGATTTATAACTATATCTTCTGTCATCTAGTAAATTTAGGAATGCTATTATTTAAAAAAAGAAAGAATTCACTGTTATTATTATCTGGGTTATTTAATGAAATTCGTATTCCGTCAGTCGTTTGTAACGCTTGTTTCTAACATGGCTGGGGGCAGTATCAGGAGGTGAGTAATTGTTATTCTCTCCTGTGACTAGCGCAGCCCCCACACCCAACAGACGCAGAGTTACACTCCAATGTGTTTAGTTAACGACCCATGTTTTATACACGTAGAACACATTTTATGACATCGCTCGTTAGACGCGCTCGTAAAAATAGAACAGAAATCCTACTCGTAATGTAGAAACAACTAGTACATTGTGTTGGTATGTCAATGGTTTAAAGACTGCTAATTCATCTTGTAAATTCATCTCAGTAAGGCATGATTTCAAATGCCTGCTGGCTACTTTTGGTGGCGACCGACCCTCAGTCTTAAGAATTCGACGAAAAAGAAGAAGGGGATTTTGTATTTGACTATTATTGCACAGACGATAAGTACAAATGGCGGACAAAATGGTAATGAGCAATATGAACTATTCAATCAGTTACACGCAGCAAAAAGCGGCGATAAAAGCCCGTGAAATATATTATACCTTCTTAGTCTAGGTATGTACCAAATCTTATACTTGAAAGGCCTGGTGGGTTACTCTTGAAACACAATTGCAATAATCGATTTCCAATCCCAAATCTAAAAAATTCAAATGGCACTCTTAAAAGCGATAATAGCGCTACATTGGAATTAAATTGCGTGGAAATTGAGTGAACAAATTATTATCGAGATGGGGTGTTCTGAAATTGCAAAACTTATCCCAATATCGATACATAATAATGGCATTGGAATTGTATTGAGATTGAGTTTGCGTCAAGAGTAGCCTACCTGAATGGAACCACCGAGACGCTACAGTGGCCAACGCGCCAGATGCAGCGGGTCACCTTTCATTGGCGTAATTGGAGTCTTTCCAATTCCCGAAGGAACTCCCCCATCACAGCTCGTTGCGTCCGAAGATGAATCTAGGACACGAAATTTGTATCCAAGTGATGTTTATCTCACATACCTAAAGTATGTGCCTGTGCTTTAAATGTTCAGATATTTTTATATTTTATTACGGTACCTGGATGACGTTATTTGCTCGTTATTTTTGTACAAGCTTTTATTTAATTTGCACTGTTCGTATAAGTATGTAGGTACGTTGTACGTCAAAACTTGCAAACTTTTTTTCGACCATTTACTGATGAGGCGCTTGCGCTAATTGCTATTTTCCTGGTGAAGTGGCGACTGCAGTCTTTGAGCAGAATTAATGCCTCACTGACTTCGTTAAATCAACAATGCATTTGTTCTGGTAAATGTCACGTGTTAGTAGTCAGTAGTACTAAAACGTGCTTTAAATTGGATAATTTAAAGGCCGTAGGTAATACCCGTAACGTAGCAAACATAAATTCAATACCTTCTAAGAAGGTGTCCTGATGAGTAATGGAACTTATTACAAAATTTTTGTATTCATTGTGGCTTAGACGCTTTGCTTTTTCGGTTTAATTGCTATTGGAAATTGAAACAATTTGAGTTTGAAATATAGGTACCAAATTTAGGTGAACAGTTTGTTTCAGCCATAGTTTCAGCTAAGCACATCTTATCTTGTTTTATGACAAACTAGCATTTTGTGCGAAACAACGTCCGCGTGGCTATTAAAAATAAATCTTTTTTATCAAAATAAAATATAGCCTACATATGTTAACCGCAAGGAATGTAGCATTCTATCTGTGAAAGAATTTTGGGAATTGGACCAGTAGTTCCAAAGATCACCCTCCGCAAACAAACAAACAAACAAGCAAAGTCACAAACTTTATTACTAGTACCTATAGAAGTCACCAAAATACATATTAATATATAGTATTTTATACATTTATGTCCATGGTTATGGTTAAATTCATGAATCACAGCAGTAGCTGTAACGACACACCGCGTGTATCGGCCACCTCTTTAGTCACTGATGTATTTATAGTCTGGAGTTTTGCAAATCACTACAATAACAAAGCAATAGTTCCTAAAATACATTGTTAAACTCCCACCGTCCCGGCGCGCCGGCGTTCCTGCGGAGAGATGTCGTTATCCAATGAATATCCTGTGGTTAGTTAAAATGCTGCATGTAGGTGAATAAATGTGTTTGATTTTTTTTTATCGAGAGTAACTTAACGAATAATTTGTTACCATTGAGCCCAAATCTTTTTTTTATTTGTCCGTCACGTTGTACATCACGTGGAAAGAACTGGATTATCGAATGGAATTAGGGGCACATATTATATAATCATTGTTATATAATATGTGCCCCTAATTCTTGATTTAAAATGAAGTTGAATTATTAAGGGATTGAAACAAGATTTTGGTAAAACATTAAGGGAAAAAATATGAAAGTAAAACCACTTTATTACATACAGTACTTTATTACAAAAATCGTGACAATGAAAGCGACATTTTATCGGCTACCAATCATCTGATCACATCAATTCCGCGGGTAGGTAGGTAGGTACCGTGTAGCAGATGATGACGTAAATTGCTGCCGCTCCAGCTGCCCACGCGTGGGACCGCCGCGTAATGAGCGCGCCTGTGCCATGAATAATTCACCAATTGGATGACGAATGGTAAACACAACTACGAGTACACCTCGTCTAGATTTGTGATATGATTAACTGACAATAGATGACTAACTGTATATAAAGGTAATTTAGTGCTGCATACCTACCTTCCTCTTATTCAGTCGCGGGACGACATGCGAGCTTCCATTAGCGTACAAAAGAAGAACGGCTTAATACAGCAAAAAGATCACTTTTTATGATTCTGACCCTTGATTTACTCAGTGGCTTTTATATGAAGAGACTAGAGAAGGTACAATTCGAACCCAGAAGTAGGATATTTGAACAGAAGATTCCTGTCATATCACCTAGACAAGCAATAAGACGGGACCTCAATAAACTTATCTTCTAAGGAAAACTAAAGTTTATAGAACAGGTGTCTGGATGATAAAGATCTTACTCAACTAACATAAAAACTGTATTAGGGCTGGAGGATGATACAAACAAGGAAACTGATCAAAAATGTAGTTTCTATATTCCTATTGGTTTTCTACATGTTCCAATAGGCCTGGCGCTAGCTTTCAGAAAAAAATAGGTAATTACCTAAATATAAAGTTATTAGCACACGAATTATGTAGGTAGGTACTAAGGTATTAATCTATCTTTATAGAGTACCTTTTGCCGGTTCTAACGTGTGACAATAATGCTTACTGGTAATTAGTACTTAGTACCTACTATGTTTAATAGTGTGTATTTCAAACAAATTAGTCGTCGGTGAGTAATTATGCACAAATAATAACCTGGAATTTGCATAAAGAAGAGTAGATAATACGCTTGCAAAGATCGCGGCGTCCACCGGGCAGCGTGCGCATGCGCGAATGCAACGTGACCCGCCCGACACTAGCAGACATTTTAAAAAATAACTAAGAAGGTTTATTTCTTCTCAATAATCGAAGAGCTATCAGCTCTTTTCGTCTTTAAGAATCTATATATCAATGCGTGAAGCAAAAACTTTGTACCCCTTTTGACGAAAATTGCGCGAACGGAGGAGTACCTATGAAATTTCGCACACTTATAGTTTATATAGAGAAGGATTGCAGAATATTAATATTCTTTTTAAATTATGCATAACGAATACATCAATAAACCAAACATTACACGCACTACCATGTATTAATTGACACACACGCGTATAAATACTCTTTTCAAAAATTTCAAATATGAAGAAATCTGTCAACAATGCCAATTCAAACTCACATTCTATCTTTTTTAATTTTTCATTGCTTAGGATACAATCCGTGGAGCCTTAATAAAATACGGTCGAATTTCGACCACTGGGCACCCACTAGTATTATTTAATTTTCTATCTCTATTGTATAAAATTATTATCATTGACTACAGACAAAAGTATTTGGGAAATAATTTATTTGTATTACAAAATAAATTGTTGTATTATTATTTGGTCAGCAGAATTATACAATCGGTCAGCATAAGAAATCCTTACTGTTGGTTAGGTTAAGTTAATTTTTTTTTCCCGAGCAAAGCGCAGCGTAGCTAGGGCCAGTCACGGAAGGGGGGAGCGGCATAAGACTGCTGTTCAGAATGATGTAAGTTGCAGACTGATTTTGAAATATTTGCTGACCATAAGTTGCTGCCCAACTAGCTGTTTTAGCTAACCGATTACATTTTTATACTAAAAAAAAAATACGAATACTTTGCTAACCATTAAAACCCAAAGAATTTGTAAGTAGTAATAAAGCAAAGTAAACGTAAACTATAATCGCAAGTGCGCCTGACCCGGTATGTCATGTGATCAGAGGTACAGGGTGCATGCGTACTAAAATAACAACAATCAAGATGACAAACACATTAAAAACATAGGTCAAGCATGGCCAAGCTAGGCCCTGCATCTGCATTAAGCCCATTCTCAATAAAGGAAAGTAGGAATAGTGATATGTGGACAGACATCTTCTATCTATCTAAATACAAACCTATAGATAAAATTCACGAAGCATTCACTCACATTTATGTATGTTGTGAATTTAAAGCCTGCTCAGCATCAGTGTCTGTAACTCCATAAACACATACTCGCGTAAGATATTACAGCGCATCGTTATAAATCTAGGTACTTCTGACTGAATCGATACCAATAATTAGCTAATGCTCTACAACGTTCCTAGTTTTATGTGTTAATAAAAACATGGCGTCCTCCTCTCTGGCACATGAATAATAGACTTCAGCCAAGGTCCAGTGTGAATGCTTGAAACTATCGCTGGTCGATAAACAACTGGGTATCCATGTCAGGGCTACCCACCGCCCCTCCTGTGCCATACTCCGGCTGGACAAAGCATGACCCTCTTACATCTAAATGTGGCTTATATGGTCAACCTGATGCTGTCACATTCACATACACATACATTCAGTTCATACCTCTTCTTATTTGTTTTCTAATGAAAAACCTAACGAGCAAATGAAATTCGAATTTCCGATACATAGCTTGAATTTGTAATAACTTCTATGGGAGTATGAATTATGTTATGATAAACCGAAATTCTGGCACAATACTTGGGATACAGCTGAACTAATATCACAATAATAAAATATGTAAATCTAAATAAAAATCATTAGTACAATACATTATAAATTGTTTAGTTCTGTTTTAAGATAAGCTGCAGTTTAAAAGGAAAATACTCAACAGGTAGGTAGTTTTGAAATAACAAAAGTTATACTAACTAAGTATTAGGTCATGAATAAATGAATTTATAATCGTATGTGGCAACTGGCGACGGGTAATACCCGCGCTATGAATTGATTAAAATCGTCTTATTAATCAAAAACCTCTCTCAACCACAGTAAGGAAATATCACAATGTTGTGCAACACTGCTCGCTGCATTTTCCTTTTATTTTCCGATGATCACAAACGACCCTAAGGCTTAGAATAATAACGCCTAGAAGCCGAGTACGCGCACGGCGATTGAGGCAAGTTTAACCAAGCCATATGTGGCTTGGTTGGCCGAACGGCTCGCTAGTATCCAAGGTCACGTCGTGTCGTAAGCAGCTCCGCAATTTTTGTTTATAATGACGATTTGTGCCATCAAAGGATGCTTTCACAAGTCAGAATCTAGCAAAAAGGATGCTAAGATTACATTTTACCTGTAAGAACAGCTAATCAATGTCTATTTTTTCGTAAAACACGATATTAATGTTCGTAAATTTGTAATATGTCATTCCATGTATGTTTTGCTAGATGTAGGAAAACTTTTACCCCATTTTGTGTTCCGAGTTTTTTTTATTTAGAGTTGTTTTTATCCAAGAGTCCAAGAAAGACAATTTATCACAATTGCTGTTATCAAAGCGCCAGTTATTTAGAAAATAGTTACAGCTACAAGGATTTTAAACTGACATGCTGAAAAAATGTTATAACAGTAATTTTTTCTGATAAGACTGATTTTTGTGCAATAAAGTAAATGAATAAATATTGGCATTCTTATTTATCACCAAGCATTGTTACATTTACATAACATTACATGTTTTCGTGTTATATGTAAGTATCTTAATAAGTAGCTAATGATATGAAAATTGTGGTAGTCGTAGCTTCACCGCCATCTTATCTTATCTTTTAGTTAGCTAAAGGCTCGAAATAATATTCAATGCATAATGAGATAAAATTATGCTTCCAAATAGTTTAAGAGAGAAGTGGCAGTCCATTGTCTCTGCCTACCCCTCCTGAGGGATTGAGGCGTGACTATTTTTGTATGTATATACCTTACAATTTTTACTTTTTTAAATAATAATCACAAACTTAAATGAAAACATCTTAATGTATATAACAGTTAATATTATTAATGTATGCCGTTAATATAATAAAATAATATGTAATAATTATAGAAGACAATTTTCTTTTTGTGACTATTGACTTTGTGGCTATTTTCACATAAAAAAATTTAAGTAATTAAAAAAATCATATGTAACAACAATACAATTTTTAAACTATGAAACAAGATAAGAGTTTAGTAACTTACCCATTTACCCCGAGTTTGGGGAAATTACCATTTTACTTGCAACATTTATTCGTACGGTTGTGTGTGTAATGACAAGCTGCTGACGCACACGACGGAGTATTTTGTGCCTCAATATTTTGAAGAACTTTGTTTGACACTATCGTTCTAGGCGTTATTATTCTAAGCCCTAAGGTTAATTGGCGTAGAAAACATGGTAATACCATAGACTACCCACATAATGCCCATTGTTTTCAAGCCACTTTCTGCTTTGCAAACAATGCATCACACAAATGCGACATGACATTGAATGGGATATCGTTCCCAGCGTCACTTACATGAATGCTCTGTTTTATTGTGCTAGTATAACGCTTGCAAAAAAATGTATGATTATACCAAGTATTTCATGGGTAATGTAAGTAGGTAGTGTATGTTATGCCCGTGAACAGGGTGCCTGCTGGTAATAGTATTATATTATACGCCCATTCAATCACGTTAACAAAAACGAACATTTGTGTGACATTGAAGCATCGCCTTTGAATACAACTCGCACTAGGTAGTCGCGTAGGCCCAAGACACCGTACTCGTATAGGACAAGAGTACGGTGTCGCCTGTGGGTTGTTACGCTCCCGGAAAATGAGGACACGCTAGCGTGATGCCAATCCCTTTAGACACCCTTTGACGGTGTTTAAATCACACAGCTTGAGGAACCCTTTAAGTTCTCGCAGCCCCCAAAAAAGTCCAGTGACGCTGAAAGAGCCGCCCGAGGCCATAAGCGAACTCTCTCTAAAAAAAATAAGTTTGATATTATTCCATTTCCGGGATTAAGTTAGGTAGGTAGGTATATTATCAGTTTAGCAAACCCACATTAGCACTTTTGCCCCAAACTTTAAAAAGTCTGCCTTATGTTACTACCCACCGATTATGTTAATCTAATAGCTACTCTCATATTTGCAATTGCATAGAGATGATTATTTACGTATTATTTTACGCAAATAGTAAAAAGACAAAGTGTGAATAGGGCTCCTTTGACTCATAAAGTAAAAATACAGTGTTGATTAATTTCGAGTTAGATTGAACCACGATAGTTGATAGTTGGCAGTGCACCTGACCCGGCATGTCATGGGGTGCAGGTTCGAATCCCGCTCGTGGAATTTTTCAACACTTTGTCTTTTTTTGCGTAGAGATGTTGCGTCACTCAGCGTGTTTTACCGCTTATACCATGGCGAGTGCTCTGAAGAGCTCTTTGACCTCATCCCACCTTATCCCTTCCTTCATAGGAGTACACGTGTAGCTCTTCGGAGTCACCGCTTCCCTGTCTGAAATATCCCATCGCGCGCAAAGAAATTATGTGACTCGTTTCTTTGTCGCACCTCCAAAAGATGGAATAGTCTACCAGAATAGTTTTCCCTCCTTCCTATGATATGGGGTCCTTCAAAAGAGGCGTGAAGAAGTACCTTGTGGGCCGGCAGAGTGAGGTTAACTGGTGCTACGTTTGTTTTCACGCTGCATCAGTTGTCTTCGCGTCTGGACTCCATTTCCAGTTTTAGGAGCTAAGCGATGTCCTTAAACAAACGAGGGGGGGAAAAGCCTTGAAGCCTTTCCGAAATAAAAATAATCAATTTGCTTATAACAAATAAACGAAATGAGTTCAATAATATAGCACACTTCAACAATTCGAAGACGCAAGGCGGATGAAGCAATAAATCAAGCGGGCCAGCGCAATTGAAGCGGATGTTGTCGCTGTCGCAGCAATCAGTCGCGCAAAATAACAGGCAGACATATTGTTTACCTCGCGAAATGGCCGGATCGACCACAATATTTAGATACACTGGCTATCCAGATAGACTACGACCAGGGTACCTAGTGTGAGATTGGTATACTATCCGTCCGTATTCATTCGATTACGTTTACGAAAACGAAAATGAGTATGGGATTGAAGCAGCGCCTCCTGGCGGCATACGAGAAGAGTTAACATTCTGCCATACAAATTCTCGTTTACGTAAACGTTAACGAATGATTTTTTTATTTTTTATTTTTTTTTTTATTTTATTGGTTCAGGGAAACAAACAGCTTACAATGACACTTATGCAAATAAATTTATGAGTTTATACATAAGCTAACAGTTTCCACTAAATGAATAATAATTGAGTAGACTATACAAAAGCAAATCTACAGGGATAACTGATATTTTTTTATATAATTATAAATTATAAACTTGGTTCAGAATGACGAAAACTAAACAAAAGAGCCAAAAATAAATCTACTAAGTTATAAAAGTAAATTTGAAATAATTATCAAATTGGTGAGGCACAAATGGATTTTTTAAATTTATAAAAATTGAGATTAAAAATATCATATTGTTGGTAGCACATATCATAAGTACAGCAAGATCTTACGGTAAATCGATTTTTAGCATAGTTGGTGTGACACAATGGTGGTGAAAATGTTTTAGTAGATCGCAGGTGAGTCTTTTTACATTTATAATAGATCTTACTAGTCAGATAAGGTGAATCGACCATATTGTTTATCAATTTATAAAGAAACAGCATATCTCGTTGCTCACGACGCTGCTTTAAAGATGTCATTGATTCGATATTAAAATGATGAATGAAACTCGCATTTGGCACCCTAAAGGCAACCTCTCACGGCCACGGGATCTCGGAACAGCTGTTGAGCTAGCTCTTCAGTGTCCGTAAGAGCTTGTCTATGTTAGCATTGCTCGAGCGAGTTTGTATGAAGATTACTTTCTCTCCTTATTGTTCGTAGTTTCCTATTTGCGGTCATATTCGTCAATTTATAGAGAATAAGTTAAAAGAGGTAACTTTCATACATGCTAATCTATTTCTCATTCAGATAAGCGAAGTAAATTATATGATACATTGCTTATGTAAAAGCAGTAGGCGCCAAGGTATACTCGTGTGTAACAGCACACATGGCAGTGTTCCTTAAGGTTGTTCTAATTTCTTATTATTTTTACTAAAAAGTTAGTTTGTTCATTGCATAGGCAATTTTGTGTCAACAAGTTACGCATAGATATTACACAACTTAAGAATTTTTTAAAAAGAAACCACTAGTGAAAATTAATCTATGAAAGTGTAGTCACACATAATTTACTTACTGCATTTTAACATACATACTCTTGTCATTGCATACCTACTATTCCAAAAAAGCAATAGGTATAAAAGATAGGCACAATAAATACTAAATGCCATTTGTTTACTAAAAACTATTGAATCAAGCATAACATGTCATTCTACTTGTGCTGTTGAGATGGACCAATCACTATGTTTAGGCAAAAGGAACAACAACCTGCTAGGCTACTCTTGATGCAAACTCAATCTCAATACAATTCCAATCCCAAATCTAAAAAATTTAAATGACACTCTTAAAAGCGATAATAGCGCTACATTGGAATTAAATTGCGTGGAAATTGAGTGAAAATTACTTCGATCAACAATACTTGTTGATCGAAGGAAAATTATTATCGAGATGGGGCGTTCCGAAATTGCGAAACTTATCCCAATATCGATACATATTAATCCCATTGGAATTGTATTGAGATTGAGTTTGCGTCAAGAGTAGCCTACCAGCTCATGATCTCAAGTCTGATTAACCCAATGATATTACAAGGTATTTAATTGGGGGTTTGAAAATAAAAAATAATGTTTTGGAGTTTTATATATATTTTTAACTTAAAGATAAACAAGTTCTTAGATCCTGGAAGGATACAGCATCTGAAACAAGAAAATAATATTATAATTATGTACTTGGTGTTAAGTAGTTTAGACATATTAAAAATGGCATCAGATATTGATCAGTGGATTAATCTTTCAACATTCAGTTCAGGTTTCTAATGTCAAAACATCATACCTACTAGATTTTTATAACTACCCTCGTAGCCATTGTAAGCATTTTTACCTTTAAAAAATAGTATAGACAAAGACTATTAGAAAAATAAATAGTTTATAAACCCAAGCAATCTTTCAGATAGAATGTCTAATAATCGTCGACATCGTCGTCGTCAGCTCATTTTATGTCCCCACTACTGGGGCACGAACCTTCCCTATGGATGGATAGGGAGAACAGGCCATAAACCACCACGCAGGCCCAGTGCAGATTGGTGGTTGTTAACGACTGCTATCCCAGCCGGGACCAACAGCTTTACGTGCCTTCCGAAGCCCAAAAGAGTTTGAGATGATAAATTTTGGTCACCCATCCAATGAAAGTTGTTTAACCTCAGCACTCACAGACCGGGCGCATTAACCACTGCGCCATCGAGCTCCTCGTCTAATAATTACTATTTCATAAATTAAATAAATAAATAAATAAATAAATTGCAGTGATCTGAGACACTTACCACTCGTATTCTGTGTCCCATCGCGTGTGCTGGCAGGTTATTCTTGAAGCGGGCTCGCACACTGCCAGAGTTTCCATGTGGGCGAGTCACCTTGCCCCAAATGGCACGCAACTTGGTCTTCTTGCCACGGGGGCCACCAGCAATTGGTGTCCTCTTCTTAGCACGGTACACGAACACACATCGCTTGCCAGTGTAGAAAGTAGCGTCATCTCGATCACGGGCTCCCTCAACCTATAAATATCATTTTTGTATTCAAAAGGTTATTAGAGAGTTTTCCTGGCTTTAAATGTTTATTGATCAGATAGGATTTTGTCCACATAAATATTCAGGTTTCAAATGTCTAAGCATCATTTCAATTACTAACATTAGTCAGTGATTACCTGCAAAATACTAATATTTTGATATTTCATAGAATTAAATATAAAAATTTGTTATTAGTGAGTAAATTAGTTTTTTAGAGGTTAACCTCTCAAGAAAAACATTTCATCTGGACTTCAGTTTAGGTATCCAGGTGCTTTAATTTCATCAAGGTAGGATGAATTTAGAATACACTACATTCAATAATTTTACCTAAGAATTCTACATGTCTTACTGTAACTATTCTTGATACAGATAATCACATCTTAACTCAGCACATTAATGTAACTTCCAAATGTAAATAATACCTTCAAGAGAGCTGTGTTTTCGTGCTGGTTGCGCAGGCCACGTTTGTATCCTGTGAATACAGCCTTAGCGTACAGCCTGCCGTGACGGGGCTTCGATGACACTTTACGCACGGCCTTTGGAGGCTCCGCAGGCGCCGCCGGGACAACTTTCGCAGCTTTCTCTTTGGGGGCCTTGGTTTTAGGCGCCTTAGCCTTAGGCACACTTGGGGTTGGCGCGTCTGCCATTCCTAAAACACCAACAAATAGGCACTTTATCACACTCAAGAACTTATGAGGTTATGTTGACATACAACCCTAAAATTAATCTTTGGTAATCTTTTTGAAAATCGTCAATCTGATATCTCAGATAACGTAGCTACAAAAATATATAATGACTTATCATAAGTTCACTCTTATTTTATTGAAAATATCATCAAAATTCTTAAAATATCCAAAACACTAACCAGACACAATTTCCTTTATAAATGAAAGAAGGATTGTCGGTGTTGCCAGAAGTCAAATACTTAACCTGTTCTTGTGTTCTAAATTATTGCATTTCATTATTTTACGAATTATTGAGACAAGTTTGTAGTTTTGTTTTATTTTCTGAATTTGGTATTATCTATATATATAAAAATCAATAATGCTGTTCTTTAGTCACGCTAAAACTCGAGAATGGCTGGACCGATTTGGCTAATTTTGATTTTAAAATATTAGTGGAAGTTCAGGGAAAGTTTAAGCGGTGAGAAACATAAATAATTAATAAAGGAAAATACTAAAAACCATATTTAAATTTTCCAGTACAAAATGATTTGCTTGTTTTGTTGTCATGGAAACGTCAATGCTGTTCGTTTCATTGGAGTGAATTAGCTAATTTTGATTTTAAAATATCTGTATCTCAGGACTAGGTTAACGACTTCGCAGAAAGGGTAAGATTTCTCATCTGTTGTACATGGACGACCTAAAGCTGTTTACACCGAAACGCCCTGACTTGGTAGAGTTGTTAAAAATTACTGAGATTTTTAGCAACGCTTATCAAAATGTTCAAAATAATTTTTAACGCAAATTTTGTTGCGAACAAATTACAAAAACACAAATGTTGAAAAAGTTTCCACGAGCAGGATTTGAACCTGCACCCTTCTGACATTCCGGGTCAGGTGCTCTTCCAATTGAGCTATCGTGGTTCTAACCAGCCCGCCGAAATTATTCAACACTTTTTACTTTGTAAGCCAAAGATCGGATGTTAATGACGGTAGTTGTTGACATTGAATGGGCGCCTTTGGCTTACAAAGTAAAAAGTGTTGAATAATTTCGGCGGGCTGGTTAGAACCACGATAGCTCAATTGGAAGAGCACCTGACCCGGAATGTCAGAAGGGTGCAGGTTCAAATCCTGCTCGTGGAAATTTTTTCAACATTTGTGTTTTTGTAATTTGTTCGCAACAAAATTTGCGTTAAATATTATTTTGAACATTTTATAAAATAGCTTGCTTATTTCTTAACTGATCTTTAATATTTGTAAAAATATTATGATCGGATGTTAATGACGGTAGTTGTTGACATTGAATGGGCGCCTTTGGCTTACAAAGTAAAAAGTGTTGAATAATTTCGGCGGGCTGGTTAGAACCACGATAGCTCAATTGGAAGAGCACCTGACCCGGAATGTCAGAAGGGTGCAGGTTCAAATCCTGCTCGTGGAAATTTTTTCAACATTTGTGTTTTTGTAACGCTTATCAAGATGAAGTTTGGTGTGGATAAGTGTGCGGTCATGCATGTGCAACGGGGGAAGGCTGTAAATTCAGCAAATTTACAACTTTCTGAGACAATGATTCTTAGATCTCTTTCTGAAGCCGAAACCTACAAATATCTTGGTATGTCAGAGTCGTTAGGTATTGCAGTAGGAGATATCAAACAGTTGGTGAAGGAGCGTTTCTTTTGTCGCCTAACAAAAATACTTAATAGTCTTTTGTCGGGTGGCAACAGGGCGCGTGCCTTCAATGGCTGGGTGATGCCCCTACTGACATACTCCTTTGGTATATTAAGATGGACTGAGACTGAGCTGGACACCCTGGATAGAAGGTTTTGTCAACTGCTTACATCGCATCGCATGCTAAACCCGCGTTCGTCAGTTAGGTCGTGGTTTTTTGAATGCTAATAACCTTCACAACCGCGAAGTGTGATGAATTCAGATTATGAATCCAGAGAGCCATTCTGGATGTGTAAGGCCAGTCTTAACTTTTTAAGTAAGTATTCTTATTTTTTGTTTCACTCTGGATAAATGAAAATAACATAAACTTGGTAAGACAAGTGTCAAGCAGTAAAGTTTTATTTTTTGGGTTCAGCAAGCAAATTCCGTTATTGAAACCTAGACTTTTAGTTGTATAATTATCCCGCAACTTAAAAACTTTTTTTTAACTTGTAACCCAGCCCAGCGAAATAATTCGTTCAGTAATAATTCAATGTTTTGATGTTTTGACGTTTGCGATAAGCGTTCAGAATCTTATGCAGAATTGGAAAGTAAAATATTATTTGAATATATATATATATTTGAATATATTTTAACTTCTAAGTACCTATCTAGTTTATATAAAAAAGATATTAATCATATCATATCTATATCACAAATAGTTCAACCACCAACCCGCCGCTGCTCCACTAGCGTGTGTACGGTCAGGGGCAATATCTGAAATTTCCCATAAAAAGTATTGCCTTTGCCCAGTTGTGGGATATTGTACAGACTTAGTCAAAATAATTTACCTGATTATATTTTAATAAAAGATATTTAATTGTAGGTTTATGTAGTTACCTACTTTGAATGAACAGTTGCGCCAAAAGACATCTATGATGATGAGCTAGCTACGTCATTAAAAAGTTACACTGACTGTCTGATTTGGACCAATCAGAATAAACCACGAAAAGAGACGAAGGAAAGATGGATTGTCGCACTGTCAAATAATTAGTTTGTATTGAAATACAATTGCTGCTATTTTGCGCTAAAGACTGTTGTAATATAATTATAATTTAAAATAGGATAATGGACTTCTTAGTGAATATAAACTGGAACAAAATCACACCATGCCTTGTTTTATTAGTGCTAGAAGTAGTATTAGAATGTGTGTATCCTTTCGATGGGTTTTAACCTAAATTATTGTGATAGTTTTGGTGTTTTCTGTGTGGAGGGCGGTATTTTGACCCGACGTGGTACAGTTTCAGAGTGCGCGACGCCGGCGGAGGTGAGCAAGCACCTGGAGCTCGGGCGCGACTTCCTCGCGCGCGGCCAGCTCTCCGACGCCCTCACGCACTACCATGCAGCTGTCGGTGAGTGCGCCACTCTTTGGGGACACACGAGAAACGCAGCCAACAACGTCCTGTCCTCGTTTCATGTCAAGGTCAATGGGTTATAATTTGACTCTTGAAGTTCCCCACTAATGCTGCAAACACTTGAAAGATTGTGATTCAGTTACTGCTTGTAAATGTAGAACACACTAATGAGTCTTGCATTAATTAATAATGAAAGATTCAAAATATCATAACCATTTGTTTAATTTATAATTTAAACTAGGTTTAGGAATATAAAATATACAGAAAACTTAATTATTATTGTCTCTAGGTTTCCAATATCTTCCATAGAGGTATGTTTACTGGTGGTTGTGGAGATATATTTGGGTGATGCCTTTTTCCAGCAGTGGATGTTTCTTAGCTGAACTGATGATGATGATGATATTTCATTAATTTTACATTTATTACATTAATTTAACTGTACATGAATTAGGGGGGGGGGGGGACGAGGGCTATCCTTTGGTGGTATACCCACTCTGCAAAAAAAATTTACTTAACCTAAAACATTCAAATAATTTTTAACGCAAATTTTGTTGCGAACAACTAACCAACCAACAGTGAGGATTTTTTTTTATGCTCCCCCTTCCGTTACTGGCACTGTTGTTGTGGTGTTGTTACTGGAAAAAAAAATTTGACTTACCCTAACCAACAGGATTAACATAACTTCAAACACGTGTAAAAAAATACCACACATCTCCGCGGGGTGGGGGGGTTTTGATTGAAAGGGGTAACCAACCCCTATAAAAACCAACCCTTATCAAATCCTAATTCCTAAAATTAGCATCAGAATCTCTGGATTTTTTACAATAAAGTAGCATAATTTTATTACACAAATTCGTGTACGGTCACATAGGGTTGGCTTGGATTCTATGTGATTTATGTGATAATCTTAAATTTACTTTTGGATATGAGTTTTAACTTATGTAAAATTTTATTTGGCAGAGGGTGATCCAAACAACTACCTCACATACTTCAAGAGGGGCACAGTGTACTATGCCCTTGGCAAAGCTAAGTTTGCATTACAAGACTTCACAAAGGTAAACCAACATTTTGCA
This sequence comes from Eudonia mercurella, assembly GCA_963082485.1. NCBI lineage: Eukaryota > Metazoa > Arthropoda > Insecta > Lepidoptera > Crambidae > Eudonia > Eudonia mercurella. The sequence continues at coordinate 102,865 of OY720025.1, read as the reverse complement.
AATAAAATATCACATAGTGCCTGATTTGTTTGCTAAGAGCTTATTCATTACTTAATTTTAAATAAAAAGCTTTTTTATCTGGCTTTTATATCAACATTTTATTAATATTATATCTTTTATTAATTAGGTGTTGGAGCTGAAACCAGATTTCACATCAGCAAGGCTGCAGAGAGCCAGTGTCTACGTCAAACTAGCACAATTCACAGAGGCCAAAGAAGACTATTTGCAAGTTGTAAGTACCATACCAATTATCTTCATTCCTATAATTACACACACACACACATGGACAATCTATTAATATGGTCAGTTTTATTGATCTATAATAGTAGTTTATGCAACTGTCATATAATGAAGGGTATTAAAACACGAGTGTGAGTTTATGAAACGAGCGCAGCGAGTTTCATAATAGTAACGAGTGTTTTAATACCCGTGTTATATGCAGTTGCATACACTACTTTATCTTCACTAATGCAATTAGTCAAACAACAAGAGTAAAAGCTGACAATAGTTCATTTATAATAATTGTTCAAATTTTGGATGGTACAATTTTGAAAGTTAATGTTAATTACCAACCAAACCAATCCATCCACCATCCAATAACCAATGAGAGCGCAGCTGCGCGCGCAGGGCCAATCAGGAGCGAGCGCGCGCTATTCTTTTTTTATTCAATTGGCACAAGATCTTACCAAAGAGTTTTGTGTATGTAAGTTTAGTAGTTTCGACGAAGTTTTCACGTATAACCCAACTGTTTTCAAAAGCCAGCCTAATATCAAAATTTTATACAACTTGTATGAGGATTTGGCATAAGGCTCGCCAGGTTAATTGGTCGCGTTTTATTGATGTTATAATGAGATTTTACGATATCGATGTGGATATTATACCATCATGTGAAATTGCTTAAATTGAGTGTTTTGTTGTCTGCGCTATAACAGTAGTAATTATAAGTCAAGTATTGGAAACATAAGTAGAATGTTACAACATTAGTGTAGATAAACAGATATAAAATGATAACTTTTTTTGGTACAGATACAATAATGAAAAGTTATAAACCAGTTTTTTAAATACTTAGAAATAGAGTGATGAAAGGACAGTATTATTCAACTAATGATATAATTAATTCCGAAAAATATTCAGATATTTCATTCAAATACTTACCCTCTAACTCTTACTTGCAAAAATTAGTAAAAATATTATGATCGGATGATAGTGACATTAGTTGTTGACATTGAATGGGCGCCTTTGGCTTTCAAAGTAAAAAGTGTTGAATAATTTCGGCGGGCTGGTTAGAACCACGATAGCTCAATTGGATTTAGAAGAGCACCTGACCCCGTATGTCAGAAAGTTGCAGGTTCAAACCCTGCTCGTAGAAATTTTTTAAACATTTGTGATATCTAAACTGTCGGAATACAACAATGCTTTTAACATTTTTGTTATGGCGCCGGTATTAGATAAGATGGTGGTAGCTAGCCAGGCAGACTGAACAAGCCCAACCACCAAACAAATCAAGAACGCGCCGCTGGGAATCGAACTCGGGACATTGGGTCTAAGTCCGGAGGCTTAGCCACTAGACCACAGAGGCGGTTAAATGTTTATGATTTGTTTGTTATATCAATCACGCGAAACCGACTGAACAGATTTAGATGATATTTTGCACATAGATAGACCCGGATAGGACTATTTTTATTTACTTACAAAATATTCAGCTAACATGCTTATATGATAAATCAATAAATAAAAAAACATTTAAAACACAGACATAAAACATGAAACATATCAAAATATAAAACAAAAAATACAATTTTTTTTTACTTTAGGTAAGTAGGTACTTATTAATGTGTCTGCGAAAAAATATAGCATCTTAGAGCTTAATTAAAAAACTAAAGGCCAGGCGGACTTAACAAGCCCTACCATCAACCAAACCGAGTAGGTACACAAAGATGTACCTCCCGCTGGGAATCGAACCTGGGACCTCTGGGTGTAAGACCAGTGGCTTAGCCACTAGACCACAGAAGCTGATAATAATATGTAAAAGGTAACTTAGCAGGTCAAAAGGCAGTTGTTCCACCTTCTTATAATATAATTATGTTTTTGTGTAGCTTTAGACAGGAAGTCGCAACATTCAGTTCCCTCCAATATAATGACCTATAAGAACCCTAAATACATTTTTAAAATAATTTGGACATTTAAAAATATTCAAATCATACATAAACATTTCATATAACCAGTGAAATCATAATTTGTTCTTTAATTGTGTAATTCATCAATGGCATGGTGTAATATGCGTTGGGTAAGCGTGACTAATGTTCATGCGTTGTCGGAATCAGTGTGACTGTTACACTGTAGAATGGAAATCAATGTCCAATATTTTTAAACAATGTAATTTATGGGACGCTGTTGGAATATTTCTGTGTTTTTTCATCAGGTATTATATTATTTTAAAACTCCCTGTTAACTGTTTGGTATGCTTACAGCTTATCGCCTTGCGTTCTTGTTTTGTAATTATTGCATCTGTTACTGATAAAAAGTGACAAAACGCTAGTTCATTGTCATGTAACAGATGCCATAGTTTGATAGTTTTTTTTTATTATTATGTTTCACGGTAGACTACTTTCTGCAAAGGTTTCACCTTCACGGGCGAGCGCACAACAATTTACCAATGCTTCATAATTTTATTGATCGGATAAATAGTAGAGGAACGCATACACAGAACAAACAGTGATACATATTTTTTTGTAGCATAATAAAGAATATATAATATTGACTAGATACAATCGTATTATTTTCACTCCAAAATAAATTAAGCAAAATAGAGTACATTTCTATTTTAAAACAAAAAATATGAATTATTATGAAGCTATTAAAGAATGCTAAGAATATTATTATTATACTGTACAGTAATTTCTTAAATTAAAATTATGGATAAGTGCATGCTGTTTTCACAAGTTCAAGGCTGACTTGGGCATATTGATGCTCATTTTGAAAACCAAATAAAAAAACTGAGCTGCCACACACCAACATAGCGTTTCGTATGTAGCCGGCGACATTCACTTAATCATCAACTTACAATAATTTTTCATTGTTTGAACTATCAATGGACATTTCAAAAAAACGTGACATTATTCGTTTTTTGTGGGTGACTTACTTGTGTTACAAAAGAGCTGATAAAAGCGTTAGTGACCTTGACATACACAACTATCTGCCAGATTACCCCCAGTATTCTGGGGAGGGCAAAAGTCCGCTCGTGTCAAGGCATGCTGCAGGCAGGAGAAAGGCAAGACCTTTGGCACCTCTGCTTACGCTTCGTGTGGACTTCTGCAACATCAGGAGAATCCACTCTAACTTGAGCGCCGTCTATTACCACCTCGAGACGAAGAAGCCGGCCTTGCACTTCCTCACCGAGACGCAGATATCCCCCCACTTCCTGACATCTCCTACTTGCGCTACCCGGGATACAATTTGGAACATGCATTTGTGCCTCGAGCCGGTGTTTGTGTCTGTTTACGTCAGGGAGGATATGTGCATCCGTCGCCTCGGCAATCTTGAAGATAGGGACCTCTTCATCTTATGTTCTCTATGCTCTTAATATCATAATATTTCTCTGGAAAGCGTCATCGAGAGCCGGAATAAACTTGTGCCTGACACTGAGAACATGTTAAGTCATGTCTCGAATTGGGACCGAGACGTAACCTAGTCCACTATAACCCCTCCAAAACACATGTTTGCGCATTTACCGCGAAAAAACATCCCTTCGTCGTACCTCTGAACTTTGAGGGAGCTCTCCTTGATACCAACACGCCTGCTCGTTAGCCTCCTTTTTTATAAAAAAAATATTATATTTTTTACAGTTTAAAGTAACTTACAATATTTAATAAGGAATTTAAATTCGGCAAAAGATCTTGGCCTTATAGTAGTTGCGTGTAAAACTAGGTGTAATTTGAATTAATTGGTCTGTTATCTAGTCACCATGACATGCAATCTATGCACTTAACATAATACAACTAACGGGATACTTAGAATATTTTAAATATATAATAAAGCTAAAGAGGGTCGAAAGTCTGTACATGGAAGATATTCGAAAAAAACGAACGAGTCTTACAGTAGTCGCATATGATAGGTAACATTTGACGTCTTACCTTTTGAAATCAATATTACAGTAGAAAATAGAATAAAGAATTAACAATTACGTATAAACCACGTTCCAACAGTTTTTAGAATTTTTGTCTGTTTGTTTGTTTGACCGCGCATTACGTGAAAATGGCTGAACGGATTTGGATTAAACTTTGCACATAGACAGACCATGACCATGACCCGGACTAGGATATAGCATACTTTTTTATCCCGGTAAAAGGTTCCTGAGGGATAGTGTAGTCTTCGCGAACGAAGTCGCGGGCGACAACTAGTCTTAAATATTATTATAAATTACTATTCCGTGTTACAAGTTTGTGTAGGTTTACTATTTAAAGTTGCAAAGTTTATTTTGTAATATTTCATCAACTAACAATTTTTCTTTCGTAAACAACTCGTGAAAAGATAACAACATGCCGTTTCGCTATTATTGAGTGAAACTTAAATTGTGTGTGAAATAACTTTTTTAATTTATTACATTTAAAATTTAACTAGCTCGTTTTTCTTTACCACTCGAATCAATGCCACGTTTTAAAATAACACTGTTTATTAAAATAAATCAACTTTTACGGATCTACTCGCTTTTATTTTACACATTCGTTTTATTTTATTATATCCTATGAGACGTTTCGAAACCTTCGCACGGTCCGTGGTTACAAGCAAGGGGCTGTCGGTCGTCTCATCTCCTTAGTCCTCTTTAGCTTAGGGTGGATTCGACCAAACTTGAATTTATACGAGATTAACTATACCAAGAATATATCTATTCCACGATTTTGCATTCCCATTGTTGCAAAGTCGTTTGCCGGTTAATATTGTAGGAATATAGGTTTCCAGACACAATAGGTTTTTAATTGTTGTGCGCTTACATGTAAGCGCTTGGCAAACGAAGGGTTAAAAATACTTAGTCCGCCATCTTGGATTTAGAATGACGTCACACAATTAATCATGCATTGTCATCCGAACTGGTAGGCTACTCTTGACGCAACCTCAATCTCAATACAATTACAATGCGATTAATATGTATCGGTATTGGGATAAGTTTCGAAATTTCGGAACGCCCCATCTTGATAATAATTTGTTCACTCAATTTCCACGCAATTTAATTTCAATGAAGCGCTATTTTCGCTTTTAAGAGTGCCATTTGAATTTTTTAGATTTGGGATTGGAAATTGATTATTGCAATTGTGTATCAAGAGTAACCCACCTGAACATGTATACAAAATTTCAGCTCAATCGGTTGAAGATATCTGCTTCAAAATTGAGTTGCAAGATTCCACCTGGACAAACATACATACATTGCAAGTTACATAAAAGCTTGTATAAGTGATAGCATCTGTTTTAATCATTGTCTAATTTTAGCCTAAGTTTTGTCGTAAAGAAGTTTTATGTGTAATGATCGTGTAAACTTTAAACAATAACACTGAACCGTGGGCGGCAGACGTATGCGGAGCCGTACAATGAGGAGGCGCAGGCGCAGTTCCAGCGGCTAGACGAGCTGGCGGAGGAGCTGCGGCTAGCGGAGGCGTACTACCGCGGCGGGGATTTCCGCGCCGCCGCCGACCTCGCCACGCGCCTGCTGGAGCACGCGCCCTGGGCCGCCATGCTGCGCCAGCTGCGCGCCGAGTGCTACATCGCGCTGGTAACTTGCATTACGTTATTTATTTACTAAAAAAAATGGAAACTTAAATGTAGCCTTATTATGACTTTATTTAACTTTATTTGTCTTTTTAAACATATTATACAGAAGGGGTAATTTCCAAGCAGAGTACAGATTAGAGTCAAAAGGGTCTTTGGCTCAGTGATTGCAGAAGACCCACAAACTGTTGTTCTGTCATAGCCTTATATTTACTTAATAAAGGCCTACGCAGACCTGGGGGCATGGCAAAGTATTTGCCGCCGAGGCATGCCATGGCATGCCGTGTCACGTCGAAGTATGCCTCGGAAATTCTGCTTAGGGATGTTCATGTAAAAATATATCAATATGTTCGATATATCGTAAGAAATTTGTTTGTATGTGACTAGTCTATAATAATAAATATTAGATAGGGATCAGGTTAATATGAATTAAAACAGCTAGGCTGAAGAAACAAATCAACTTTATTTATTTGTAAATCCCAGTATTTCTTTGTAACTTTATTTATAAATTCAGTATTTTTTGTCTAGACCTCGCAAAAACAAAATTTTATTTACTCATTTGGCTTGCAGCCCGCTTCTCTGTTGAGTTAAAAGCTGGTCGACTCAAAACTCCCGAGTTTAGTTAGTTTACTGAGTCTTGTAAAATTGAGCCGAGTCTATCTAATCAAAATATAAATCAACCTGCCAGATGGGCCAGAGATGTAGAACTGGTAGCTAGAAAAACCTGGATGTGATCAGCTCAAAACAGAAGAAAATGGCATAACATGAAGGAGGCCTATGTTCAGCAGTGGGCAGTGGGTGCTACGTGCTAAAAATTATATTTTTTTTTAAAGATTTTATTAATGTTTTTGCATCTCAATAAAATATTTTTTTTAGCTCAGTAAGTAGGTATACCGCAACTGCTGTGTTAGGTAATCGGCGTTGTGTTCCAGAACGACCTGTTCTCGGCGGTGTCGGACATCCGGTCGGTGAACCGGCTGCTGCAGGACTCCACGGACGGCTACTACCGGCTCGCCACGCTGCTCTACCGCCTCGGACACGTCAGCGATGCGCTCAAGGTGACACACTCACTACCTCACCATTTTCATTTATTTTTAGGAAACCAACAGCTGTTATATTTCAATAAACATTTTAATAGTTACAGAAAGCCATTTTACAATTACCATCATCATCTATCTATATCTATCTATATACGAAAAGTCATTTAGTACGAGTGTTGCCACAAAAACGATATTTTTTATCAACAATTAACAACATTATCAAGTATCAAGTTTAATTAAAAACAGCCGTATTATCATCAAAAGGCATATCGATGCTATTGATAAGCATATCAATACTATCAATAGCCATATAGCATATATATATTACTATCGATTGGTTTAAATAAAAAAATGTAGCAGTTATAGCTATTCAGTACGGAGGCTTATATTATGTCTTAAATATTGTTTTCTAAAGATTACGCGAACACTACACATCTAAATGAAACAACTTTTACGGATCTACTCAAGTTTATTTTACAAATAAATTTGATATACTTTGTAAAATCTGTAAAATTTGTTTATCCTGACGTTTCGAACCCTTTGTAGGGTCCGTGGTCGTGTGACAATATGTGTGACGTATTTACAATATTACATTAGTCACATTAGTGTTAATGTGACTAATGTAATATTGTGAATAATCCTGACTTCAGAAAAAGTCAGGATATACATTAATTAAGCAAATTGCAATACCTGAAAAGGGTAATTAAGTTTATAAGCCACCTATATACCTAGTATGAGATCTTTATGCAAACACTTTATATGCAATAAATGTATTTGTTGTAATGTTTAAAATAAACGCGAGTAGATCCGCAAAAGTAGTTTAATTACAATGATAATCGTTCCGTCCGATTTCGGTCATGGCAACCACTTCGACTTCTAGGCAGTACGACTCTAGTGCGATCGAAAATGGCTACCGTAGCCAATCAAACTAAAGCCACACTAATTTGTCAGGAAATCCGCGAGTGCCTGAAACTGGACCCCGAGCACAAGAAGTGCTTCCCGTTCTACAAGAAGGTGAAGAAGGTGGACAAGCTGCTGCTGGAGTGCGAGAGCTCCAGCGAGGCGCGCGACTTCGCGGGCTGCATCGCCGCCGCCGGCAAGGTGCTGCAGGTGGAGGACGAGGTCACGCTCGTCGTGTTCGAGGCAAGGCGCTGGCTCTGCAGCTGTTCCGCTAAGGTCAGTACGGTTACATTCATTTTGTCCTGTATTTTCATTGTCTTTGTACCATAAAATATGGTTGTATGTGTGCGTGTGGGTATAGAAATAGAAAAAAGTCTTTATTTCGTATAATACATCACACATATAAATTCATATGAATTATAGTCTCCAAATAAAGGTTTTATGTATATAGATAGATAGACAGACATATGTCTATTTACATTCACTCTTGTCTGTTTTGTTTATCTACAAATTTTTCTGATTCGCCTCGAGTGTAGCATTGTAATATTAGTGTCTCTCTCGGGCTAAACGTATGCTAATACGCAGGTGACGTAGCACAGCACAGTGCAGATTTTGCAGGGCGGGGCAGTCGGGCAGACATACGCCGCGAGCGCTGCGGCGCAGCTAAGTGACACGGCACAGACACTTCATTCACATCTTAGCTAGTATAAAGGAGTCTTCGAACAGGAGTCGTTTCGGAGTCGATGAACAGAATGAATTCAGAGTCAGACTCCGATAGTGAAATCAATGAGTCGTCGCTACTTTACAGTTTGGCAAAGCGTAGAAAAGCTAAAGTGATTATCTGAAAAAACGTTCTACTAATGGATAATTTGTACTATCGAGAGAGTTCTATCAATCGTTCTGTCGTTATTACAAAATTATAATAAAATGGTAAAAAAACACGTGTCAATACGCACGCAGCTGCCGGCACATCCACGCTTAACGAAATCTGCTCGGCGCTGCGTCGCCTGCGTGTCAGCATACGCGTAGCCTTAGGGCGCTTTCAAATAAGGCGTTTTGTGTCGGATCGCTGTCGTGCGTTTGCACTACGTTTCATATTAAAACAAGCGTGCGGCCGGCGTTCAATATGAGAACGCACGGCAGCGGTGCGACACGAAACGTCACCCTCACGCTGGTGTTGGTTGGTGGTCGGCAGGAGGAGCTGTACGCCGCGGCGGTGGCGGAGTGCGGCGCGGCGCTGCGCCTGCAGCGGGACGCGCGCGTGCTGTGCGACCGCGCCGACGCGCTGCTGGGGCTCGACGCCTTCGACGACGGTCCGTACCATACGCCCACGCCACCATCGCCCATACAACCACACGTCCACGGGACGCTCTGTACCTCTTTGAGGGCTAACTGGAGCGAGTGAGATGACATTTGGCACAGTTAAAGTTTCTTCTTCTTTGTCGTTGCGCTCTTGGCAGAACGGTGGTGCTCGTCACGTAGTACAACCGGAGGCAGATCGTATTCGCCTCGTGATGTAGCGCCGTCTTTTCTTGGCGATGCCGGAGGTCGTCCAATTGCCGTCGTTTAAAGATTCGCCTACGATTAACTTTATCCGGTCGATCCGTCGCATGGGTGACCTCCCGCGCGGTCTAAAAGATTAAAGTTTATATGAAGGCGAAGTGCAAAAAGATAAAACTTCGAGGGGCGGGATAAAAATTGCGGGAGATTCGTGTACACCTAGCGCTCGTCGCTTCGCTCCTCGGAACTTCTCCTAGGTAGGTCGTGAGAGAAGTTCGCAGCATGCATACCTTTGTTAAAATCATATTACCTTTAAATACTTGCCAAAAAGATCATTCTTCATTTGTTTTATAATATACTTATAGTATTAACTAGTGGACCCGGCGGACTTTGTACCGCTTTGCCAGTTTCTGTTCATTCCCGTGGGAATATCAGGATAAAAACTATCCTATGTGTTAATCCAGGTTACAAACGATCTGCGTGCCGAATTTCATCCAAATTCAATCAGTAGTTTTTACGTAAAAGAGTTACAAAGATCCATCCACCTATAATTACAAACTTTCGCGTTTATAATATTAGTAGGATAATGACCAGTAATAGTGATTAATTTTACAGTTTCCATCATGTTTACCAAATCATTTAATATATTAATAATTACCGATTATTATTTATCACATTTACCATAATATTTAATTATACAATAATATATGTCACAACACTGTATAATTTATAAATTAGGTTCAATTTCGACCACTAGTAAAAACAGATGCGCCTCAGCATAAATAATCTTAAATATAAGTGCCTAGTGTGAGTTTTGTTTACTATCCGTATTCATTCGATCACGTTTGCGAAAACGAAAATTAGTACGGCGTTGAAGCAGCGCCTCCTGGCGACATACGGAAAAAGTTAACATTTGCCTCTCGTTTTGGTTAACGTGACCGTCGGCCCGCAGCCATCCAGTCGTACAAGGAGGCGCTGGAGCTGGAGGAGGGGCTGCAGCGCGCCAAGGACGGCCTGGCGCGCGCGCACACGCGGCAGAAGCACGCCGAGCAGCGCGACTACTACAAGATACTCGACGTCAAGAGGTCAGCTAAGGCGCATACAGTACCATTTTCTTTAATAACTTTTGTGATCGGTGACAGAATCACCTAAGAGTCTCATTTGGATAAATGTAGAAAAAAGTATTTCGACACATTTTTCGATATTGCAATCGGTTCACAACGAAATTGGCGTAATTTTGTGTACCCGCATTTTATAGATCTCGTTCGATTATTACGCATTCACATTTTCGTTGAAATCGATCTTACAATTTTTATGATGTCATCGAATTTGTAAAAGTGAGCGAATTAATTTTTTTGAGTCTTTTCCGATGTTTTTTTTAAATTTCTCGATTTGTACCTATGACAGCTGATGTTTTCCTATAAATTAAGAAGTAAAAAGTTGAAAAGTTTAACAGCAATTTATACCGTTATAAATATCGTCATAAAAATGGTTGCATGCGCTCGCGCAGGACGGCCAACAAGCAGGAGATCGTGAAGGCGTACCGCAAGGCGGCGCAGAAGTGGCATCCCGACAACTTCCAGGGCGACGAGAAGAAGCTCGCCGAGAAGAAGTTCATCGACATCGCCGCCGCCAAGGAGGTGACCACCGCTCTTATTTACCCTTCCTGCTGTTATATTATGTGCTCCGATCATTGATTTCGGATAGGAAGTAGCAGAGTTGGTTTTAAATGTATCTCTGGTATAACTTGGACATTTCCAAAGCTAGAGTGAATAGGTTTTTACATGGTTTTATTTAAGGCGAAGGGTAAGGCACACTAGCGCCATCAATTGATAATTTGACAATTACTAACGGATCGGATCATTTTTTTAAACATTGCGTACCGTCTGATTAAAGGAAAGCATCCATAGTATTTATTTAATAATTGTGTACTACATACAATATGTTTTTTTTTGATTGATAATTCCGATGCACCTGATATTAAGCGGAAGTAAAAGTCAAATCCTCCACAACTGGAGCAGAATAGCGCCTCACTAGTCGTCATTATCTCTATTAGTTTATCTTATGTCGCCACTGCTGGGGCACAAGCCTTCGCTATGAATAAATTGGGAGGACGGGCCATAAACCACCACACGGGCCTATGTGTCACCTCGCGCCTCCGCGTGCTGGCTCGTGCCCCGGCAGCGCGGACATCTCGGAGCCGGTGATGGTGATGTAAGTATGTGGTGGGTGGCGGCAGGTGCTGACGGACCCGGAGAAGCGCGCGGCGTTCGACGCGGGCGCGGACCCGCTGGACCCGGAGGCGCAGCGCCAGCCCTTCCAGCAGAGCCCCTTCCACCACTTCCAGCACGGCAGCCCCTTCCAGTTCAAGTTCCACTTCAACTAGCGGCTCGCGCCTGGCGCTGTGCACGTTCGGGACAAACAACGATTTCACGCCCGATTTGAAAAGAAGCTAGAGACTGGGTAATCGTAATTGTAATATCGTGTTCGCCCGAATCCTCGTACGAGAGGATATCGATCGAATATTGTAATTTTCACATTTTTTCGTTCGGTTTCGAGCGGGCCCGCGTACGTAACGCGGGCCCGCTCATCGGACGATCCGAAACTGACAAATTTCTTCAATAAATCTTCGACCGTATGCCGTAGTAGGCGTAAAGATCGAAACCTATTGTGGAAATTTCACATTTAGAAATAGTCCGATGTGCAGGCGAGTGTCCTAGTGTTTCTAAACAATACTGGACCACAGCGTTCAAATATTATATAAGGTCACATTTTTATCAACTGCAATATATAGACTATTTTTATGAAAAAACTTTTTATTCGCTAGTTTTCAAGAAAAACACCAAAAGACATTTCGATTAATAAGTAAAATAAAGCACTATCGGTAGTTTCAATTCAAAAGAGCCGAAACAGAGAGGCCGCAATGCCTTCAGCGCTTACACGTGCCCGTAGTTTCATTCAAAGGAGTCTAATATTAAAATTTTTGTGTCAGGAAAAGAAAAGTAAAAAAGAAACCAGCCTGATTTTTTTTTAAATGCTAGGGCCTTATTTCTCTGATATAATTAGATGTTTTGTCAAAATATTTGCAGTTGATAAAATGTGACCTTATATAGCGTATTGCCGCCTGCAAAGACGATAGAAATAGAAGCTAAGAGAGGCGTCGAAAAAGAAAGGAACGCTCGAAAAAAATTACCTCCCGCCGTCCGAGCTTTTCGAATTGAGCTCCGAAGTGAGATCTCGATTTCTCTGTCGATTTTTTTAAATGTTAATTTATTTTTCGATAACTAAATAGCATTGTGAATTTAGTAAAATATATTTAAAGAAAATGTTTTTTGCAAGCCTTTAGCCCGCCGTCGAGGCGGACTCGGCTAGCAGGAAACGCTACGTTATTACACTTGGCATGATTATTGTAGGACGATATTGTGATAATTAGTGATACGTTCCTCGTCTACCTGTTTGTCGAACTCTTCTCTACTCGTCGATTCCATTCTTCCATTCGCAATAAACCACAAACATTGAATAATTGTGATCTAGGGAGTTCTACAAACCGACATGCGGTTAACTGAATCAATGTCAAAGATAAAAATGAATTGCCATTAGTTGTAAAAACGACCACTTTTATAAATATGTTTATTATTTTATTTAGTTATTTTACAAATTAAATCTTGAAATGAAACTACTTTTGCGGAGCTACTCACGTTTATTTTACACATTAATTTGTCCATATGACCACCCTGGGACCCTGCAAAGAGTTTGAAACGTCAGGATAAACATTAAAGCAAATTAATATGTGAAATTAACGCAAGTAGAAGTAGTTTCATTTCAATGTGTAGTGTTCGCGTAAACTTTACAAATCAATAAATGAAATCTTGCTTCTATTATTATATAACATACGAAATTGTTGTATGCAACGCTGCATATTTGCTAGGTTTTATTCGATAATTTAATTTATGCATAACTAATACTAATGGGCATTTTTTAGTTTGTCTTATTTAACATTGTGATAATATTTAACAATGTAATTAGAATATTTAACAAGTAAAGATTTGATCTCCGAATGAATTCTTGTTAACAAATAACAACTCTCATATCAACGTCGGCTGCGCCTAGTAAAATTTTTATAGTGAACTATAGTCTGTTCAATATAGTTTGATACCCATGACAGATGTCAAGTTGGCATGCCTAGGATTGAGACAATACTGAGGTAATTGCATCAACTGATAATTGAAGTTATTAATTGACTTGTTTGACGCCAAGCTGCAGAGCTTAGAACATCGGCGCCAGGTCGCAAGTCTCTCGTTTTTTATCGGATTCACTTCGGAGAGTGTGCATTGAAATTGTTCAATTTGATTCCTCCATCACCTTTTTTATCACAGGACAACCAGACAAACTGTGCGACGGCATAGTTAAACAGTAGAGATTCCACCCATGCGTACGAAGCGTTTTGCGTCCACGTTTTTCTTACGTACCGCAAAGCTGTGGAACTCCTTGCCTCAGTCTGTGTTTCCCATCAAATATAACATTGGGGTCTTCAAATCGCGAGTGAATAGGTACCTTCTAGGCAAGCATGCTACACCGTAGGCTACATCTTCACTTACCATCAGGTGAGATAGTGGCCAAATGCAAGCCTATCCATCTATACAAAAAAATAGTTTTTAGAAGTTCTGTAAACACGTTATATACTCAAGAAAGATAAATAAAGACTAACAAATTAATAAATACAGCTAGGATGAAAATTATGAAGTTAAATTTAATTGATGGGTTATTGAATATCAATTGAACTTCACTTGGTGTACTATCCCAACACTTATTTATTTGTAATGAAATGACCTTGTAAAGTACCTGGTACGTTTATTTTATTGTAATGTATTAAAATTATAAATGTGTGATATCGGGAGTTTATTGTGATAAATCTAATCTAACATATAAAATAGAATCACAAAAGTAATTGTAGTATATTAAGTGATGGATTATAAATAATAATGTTATTTTAATATAGTCATATAATTTCATACGCTAATACAAAGTCACGTCTTCGATTTTGATGAGTTTTGTCACAGGTATCAAGCTATAATGAACAAACTATAACATACTGACAGATGTCGTTCTATTTGTGCGATTGAACGAAGCGTTTACTTGACATTCTTTTTGAGGTATTAGACACGCCGTATACGATGTTTTATTTCACTTTATACCATTTCCACGTGCAAAAAGAATGCCATGAAAATGCGTGTCGTCTGATATAGACCTAAAGCAACGAGAAGGGATGTGTTTGCCGCCTTATGTCTAAGCGTGACGTCACAAACGAAGAGTTACTTTGGTTTAACACACGGCATGACCATGTTGCTCTTATAATGTTATTGTTATTATGTATTAATTAATAGAAATTTATAGAGTGCATAAACGGCGGTCATTGAAGGCTAAGTAACTTAAATAGCAATAATTATAGAATAGCAAAAATGTTAAGCCTGTTCTTTATAAAGTTGAAAGGAAATAACCGCCAATCCACTCTACAATCTATTATTTGGTATACCGAGTAGGGGACTCGTCGCCTTACGAGTGACTTAGCAGCCGGTGCGTTGCGTTGGCAGCCCGCGGGTAGCCAGAGGTGCACAATTTCGGAATGTTTTTTGTACTAATGCATTATGTAATTCTAAAGTTCATAATTATATTTACACACTTTGTACCTACATGTCATAAATAAATGAAATAGAATGGATAAAAAAACGGTTTAAATAAAGAGTTGGCGCGCGATGCTTACTGCGCATGCGCAACTTGCGTTAAATAGTCTACCAGGAAATTGCTTTACCAATTTTGATTAGACACAAACTGCCATTACAAAAAAAAAATTCTAAGGCACGTTGTCAATGATGACTATTTACCTGTCATTTAGTGTTGTAAGCAAAATAGACCTTGTTGTTTTATGATACGCAAACAATTTTCACTTCAAGGTGGTAAAGCGATTTCATGTTCGACTATGCATAGATATTAGAACTGTCAGCGAGGCTCGCTAACTACCTCGTGCTCACATATTGTAATAATAACAATATCTTCCAACTTTTTGTAACAACACCCACGATCATCACTTCAATCTCTTATCATTCGCGTAAGTAAAATTCTTTAGCCTTTACTCCCTTGCACTAGTTAAAATTTCAGCAATAGTTAAAATAATTTCCATGCGGCCGCGCCGCCGTCGCAACGTGAACCGCCCAAGATGACATTTTGTACATAGCGTGCTCGCGACTTGCCGCGGCACTAACTACATAGGTAGTGACGGATCATAGCGCAAGTGTCGTGGTTATCTTTGAGATTTTTGCGGAACGCAATCATAGCAGTCAATAATGTAATAAATAATATTTATTTTAAATAAGTTATTTTTGTTGTGATTCTTATAAACTTGTAAATATTTTAGAATAATAAGCTATTACAACAAAGCGTTGGTTTTTTATTTGTTATATTCTTAGTTATAAATTACTTAATTAATAGATTCGTGGAATGTAATCCCTACTAATATTACAGTACATCTGTAAACTTTTAAGCCTTCGTCGGACCAGAGACAGCAAAGAAGGGAAGCGGGATCGATTCGTAGCAGTTTGGTCTGCTATGTTCGGAGTACAGTGTTCTCGTATTATTACATCTATAGCGAACTCGCTCTGCGTCTTCTATGCCATCGGAGTAGTGCGGCGAAGGCTTCGATCGTTCGACCAATAATAGTACTAGATTAACTATCCGGAACTAAATCGCTTTGCAAAAATAGCCGCGTTTGCTCACTTATCTAAATTTTATAACAATGTATCATATAGCATCAACAGGTTATTATAGACCTTCAATTTCGAAGATAAAGGGTCAATTAAGATCGTCAAATAATTATACTTAATACCTGTAATCGATATTCCTCCTCACCGAACCACAAAAAGAGCATTTGTGTTTTAATTTCACGGACTGTTTTTGAAGCGCTTATCGAAAATCTAATACTATTACTATTCGAAACTTCGATCCTTATAAATACGTTGAAAATCATAACAAATGACTTGATTTGGTGCGACACTCAAGAAGGGTGGAGTGGTGAGTTTGGTGTTCCTAGTTGGGCAGCGCGGGCGCGTCGGCCCCGCTGGCTTTGGCGCGGGCGCGGCGCGGGGACTGCCGCAGCAGCCGCGCGCCGCGCTCGATGTCGTTGCTCAGTTTAGCGCGCTCCTCCGGCGCCTCGCAGATGTACCTGTCGTTATGATCATATTAAGTTATAGAGAGATTGCTTGTGGAACTATTTCTAAGTGAACGTTGACAACTACACACATCGAAAATGTCTAGTACATTTTTAGATATATTTTTTTTTCTAATAATATTTACTTAATCTGGTTTTAGTAAACAATTTTATCCCTATTATGTTGAAAAAATTAAGAAAAAATGCAATTTTAACAAATTGGGGAAAATTAGCTTATGTTAAAGTCATCACCTAATTGGCAAAAAAAGCAAGAACAAGGTTGATTTTTTAAATTTTTATTGTAAAAAAAATAAAATCTGTATTTCTACCATTCACACGAATCACACAAGCACAGTGATTTGGAATGCTTAAAATCAGTTCATCCAAATTACATAAATAGCCGCCCACGTCCTTTCTTACAAGTCAAAAAGTTGTGGGGTGTGCACGGCATCCATACTCGGCAGAGCTCTCCTTTGAAGCATGTCACATGTATGCTCAATTGTGTCGAGACAGGACGTTATATGAGAATCGGCAAGAGTGCGTGGTACGACTAGCCGTGTGTGGACGTGCATTGTCATGCATTAGTCAAAACGAATCACCCAATCGGCCTCGCACGGGGATGATCACATCTGAAATAATCCTCTCTACGTAGATTTGAGCATTGAGGTTGCCCCTGATCCAAATGAGATCGGTCACAGTCTTAGATCATATAATCAATGGTCTAAGGTCACAGTACGTTGCCTGCAACCAGCTTCTAACATTCCAACGGCTCTCAACATCTCTTCTCTCATATCGTTGCAAACTTTTTCACTTCCAGTGCAGAAATTGTACTGCTTTTGTAAAATTGCCATTACGCTCTTTTATAGGAATTCAGATTGACAGTTAATTTTCCATATGTAAAAAACAATGTAAAAAAAACCGTTCTATCGTGAAATTCACTAAAAAGAATCAATAACGACCCAAAAAAGTTCTATAACGCAATACTTTAAAATGTAAGTACTTGAGTAGACATTTTTGATGTGTCTATAATGATAACTTGATGAAGCTAGAGATAAGGGCGAATTTTGTAACTCGAGCGATGTTTGAGCGAGCGATAGCTATGCGTTGTCCGCTGTTGAAGTAGACTACGACCGAACAAGTATCGTGTCCTGGAAACCACGTTAGTTGATACCGAATGTTGAATTTGGCATTTTAAGCATTTGTCGTGCAATTAGCCCAGCGTTTAAAGTAATGGGTGCTTTTAGATTATATTTTAAGTGGGTACTTAAAGGCAAACTATGATGTGTCATGACAAGTCTAATACTGCCAATTTCAACATTTGGTATCGACAGTCTTAACGTGATTTTTAAGACACGAATACTAGTTGAGCCATAGTCTACTTAAACAGCGGACGATTGTCCCAAGGTAATGCGTCGAGAGTTCGAGACTGGTTTTGTATCTGTGGATATAAAACCGGTTTCGTCGCATCGCCTTGCGGCAGTCCCTTTTGCGATGGAGTCGTATGGTACCTGTGCCGTAGCGCGCAGTCCTGCCCGCGGTACACGTAGGTGGCGAGCGCGGGGTCGTGCACCAGCGCGAGGCAGCGGCCCTCGCCCACGATGCTGACGGCGCTGGCGGTGCTGTTGGCGCCCACCGTGGTGTCGTTGCCCGCCACCGGCCGCGCCGAGTGCGCCCAGATCCACAGCAGACCGGGGTTTAGACCGCCTGTCCAGAAGTCCTTTCCTGCACATAGCATTGGTACACAAATATGATAGGTGAAAACCGAAAATACGATATGGATTCGAGGGAAAAAGTATTTCTGAATTAAAGGCTCGATGAATTCATCATCAGCTCATTTTATGTCCCCGCTGCTAGGGCACGAACCTTCCCTATGGATGGATAGGGAAAACGGGCCATAAACCACCACGCGGGCCCAGTGCGGCTTGGTGGTTGTAATGCAACCGGGCCCAACGGCTTTACGTGCCTTCCGAAGCACGGAGGAGCTCAAGATGATAAATTTTTGGTCACCCATCCGATGACCGGCCTTTGCGAAAGTTGCTTAACCTCAGCACTCGCAGACTGGGCGTATTAACCACTGCGCCATCGAGCTCCTCGTTCGATCCTCCGATCAATTTATGTATTATTAATTATTACTAGATTCGCGATGAGCGCTTAAGCGGCTTTGGGGCAACGGAGCCACAATGACGTTTGTGGCGATGACAGTCAATATTAAGTACAAACATTTTGCAACCTTGATTTAATTTTGACTTTTAAGATTTTAGGGTTCACAGTTAAGCCGAAGTTGTTGATGATATCCAATGCTTTTTTCAGATTTTGTTATTCGAAATTTAAATGTATACCTAGGTAGGAGCGAACAGGACCACTTTCGAGATAAATTTTTGTTCCAGATAAAGGGATAAATTACAGTTTAGTCAGGTTGTCATGAGTGTTATATCTTTAAATTGCATTGATTGTCTAGTCCCAATTTTGCTGCATAGAATAGTAAAGTAGTGGTAGCAGTGTTCGTCGGGCACCAGTGATTGACACTTCTTTCCCTTTATCATTAGACATAGGGGCCAGAATCCGATTACTGATTTTAGCGACAATTAACTACAGACTCTGCTTCATTGCAACTCTCATCCAGTAAATGTTGTCGAACACCGGACTTACTGTGTTGAACACTGTGATGCCACTACGATAGTTGTTAGGATTCTCTTTACACCTCACTCCCTTCCTGGCTAAGTAGTGCTTTGCACAAAAGATCTATGGGTCGAAGTACTATTGGGAAAGGAATACCTCGACAGGCCCCACAAGAAGATGAGTACCTAGTGTTCGCGGATTGTGCTCAGTGGCGTGCACTTGGAGAGGCATTTAGGCTGATGATGATGATGATACCTTTGACCCGGTCGTCGGCCAGCAGCGCGGAGGTGAGCGCGCGCCGCTCGCCGGGCGCGTCCAGCTCGAGCAGGTGCGCGCGCAGCTTGCGGCAGCGCAGGCTGGCCGCCTTCCAGTCGCCCGCCTCCGCCGACACCTGGTAGCAGCCGCCGCCCACGCGCGTGAAGTTGCCCGCGCACGGTTCTGCACAAACATCACGGTTATCAACTTTTTAGGCATACACTACTACTTACAGTAATAATTACTTATGGTGATTAAAACTTTATCATCTAAACCTCTATACGTCCAATTGCTAGGCGTAGGGCTCCCCACCTATACAATAGCACATGAAGAGATCCGGCTATAAACATTGCGGTTGGTCATTGCGGGTTGATGGATTTGTAATCTACTAAAACATCCTGGACTAACGGCTAAACATGCCTTATTAATCTGTTACCAACTGACTTCGAATAGCCGGTACCTATAACTCATTTTAGACACTGAACATTCTCGAACAGTTTTTGTACGGTGTACCGCACATTAAGCAATACCTAATTATTGCAATATTTGTAATTTGCTTACATGCATTTATATTTGCACACGCGCCGGTATTCTATTCAATAAATTAGTTCAACTACGGTTAGCACTCAACACGGTTGTATCATTTCCGACATCCTAATATTAGTTCCTAGCAGCATCAGTTTATCATATCAATCAGCTATCATAATTATCATCTAAAGTGTGTAGAGCCAGTCCCTACATATTGTGGTCCTTCGAGCATTTATTTACCTATCACCTATTTATCAGTCCTTTTGGCTTTGATCGAGTGCGCGCGTTCGTGTCAATAAGGGATCCGCGTAAGTAGAGTGCCGGGCGAGCTATCAGTACCTATCATCAGTAAAACTTTTATAAACTTACAAACAATTAATTAATTGACTATCAGTATATATCAGTGTCGGTTATCAGTATCAGTGACATTGTTATTTTTTGTAAAAACATTGACTTTTTTTAAACTCAGTAAAGTATAAATCAGTGACATTAACATACATAACAATTATATCATAACAGTGACTACATGTGTAATTAAGTGACATAGTTTAGCGTTTCCGGGATTTTCCTGGAGTTCTTTGCTTGTGCGCCCCAAGGCTGTACGGCAGAGTCATCAGAGTGAGCAGAGCAGTCGGTAACTGAATTACCAAAGAGTTATCAGAACTATCAAAATATTGGGAAGTTGAAGACATCAGCAGTGGTATATCAGAGCTATCAATCGATGACCAACAGTGTGAAGATTTGTATAGATCAACAACAGTTCGCCTAGACAATGGTAGATACCAAGTAAGCTTACCAATGAAAAACGGCTTTGAAAACCAGCTAGGTAGTTCAAAACCAAAGGCCTTTGCCCAATTTAAGCAGCTGGAACGTAAGATGTCGTGCAAACCTGCCTTTGCGGAGAGCTACAAGTCATTTATGAAAGAGTATGAAGAGTTAGGCCACATGCGTCCAGCAGTCCTCACGAAGGAGATAACGTACTATCTTCCACATCACGGCGTTGAGAAACCAGACTCTACCACAACGAAGCTCCGCGTTGTGTTCAACGCCTCATCAAATACAAGCTCTGGTAAAAGTCTCAATGATCTCATGCATTGCGGCCCGAACCTGCAACAAGACCTTCAATCATTGATATTAAAATGGAGACAGTATAATTATGTAATTACAGCAGATATAGAAAAGGCATTTCGTAATTTGTTTATAAATGAATCGCATCAAAATTTACAACGCATTTTGTGGAGAGAATCACCAAATTCACAATTGCAAGAGTACTGCCTCACTACTGTTACATACGGAACCAAGGCAGCCCCGTACTTAACCATGCGAACCCTAAGACAGTTAGCTTTAGATGATGGCAAAAAGTACCCCTTAGCCGCACCAGAGTTGCAAACATCATTTTATATGGATGACCTGGTATCAGGCCACAATTGCAAAACAACAGTTAGATTGCTAATAAAACAGCTCATAGACATTGCTAATAAAAGGAGCAGGCATGAATATCAGAAAATGGTCTAGCAATGAATCAGACATTTTATCAGACTTATCCGAAGATCAGTTAAATTCTATATTTGAGTTTAAGTGCAAGGAATCGAGAAAAACTCTTGGGTTGCAATGGAATCCTGTAAACGATGTTTTTACCTATCAAAATAAACTTAAGAAAGAAATTAACATTAAGCATACTAAACGTCAAGTTTTAGCCGAAATTTCTCAACTTTTCGACCCCTTAGGATGGTTATCGCCACTGACTGTCAAAGCAAAATTATTTTATCAAAATTTGTGGAAGCAAGATATATCATGGGACGATGAATTATCAGATAATTATAAAAAGGAATGGTGTCAAATTAGACTTGATTTAAACAACATCGATCAGTTTAAAATACCACGACAGGTTGGGAATACCGAAAATTCTATAGTGCTACATGGCTTTTCAGACGCATGCGAAAAAGCATACGCTTGTACTGTTTATGTTGTATCACAACATAAGGGCAAGAGTACATCACGCCTATTCGCTGCAAAAACAAAAGTAGCGCCTTTAAATAAAAAACTGTCGCTGCCTCGGCTTGAGCTGTGCGCAGCTGTTCTTTTGTCACAATTAATAAAGAAGATTAAAGAAACTCTCATAACAAATAATGTCACTACGTATGCTTGGACGGACTCGATGGTTGTACTGGGTTGGCTGAAAGGTGACCTATCAAAATGGAAACAGTTCGTAGCTAATCGAGTACAAGTGATTAGTGAAGTCATTCCGGCAACAAAATGGTATCATGTATCATCAAAGGAGAACGCAGCAGACTGCGCGTCGCGTGGGATATCAGCTACGCAGTTGGTTGAGCATGATTTGTGGTGGTCAGGCCCAAGATGGCTGCTAAATTTCAAACCTGAAAACTACACAAAAATTGATTATGCCGCCCTTGAAATAGAAACAAAAAAAGTTATTCAGGTGAACGTTACCTTACAACAAAATGAAACATATTTATTTATTGATAATTTATTAAATAAATATAGCTCCCTAACGCACGCTACAAGAGTCTTATCATGGGTGTTTCGTTACATCGCTCTCGCGCGGAACGATAGTAATGTGACTCCTGCAAAAACATTGACCGTCTCGGAAATAAGTAATAGCTTTAATATTATAATCAAAACAATACAGCAGCAAGACTTTGTAAATGAATTTAAAAACATCAAAAAACTTGGTCATGTGGGGAAAAATAGTAGCACTCTCAATCTTAATCCTTACATTGATAGCAATGGAATACTAAGGGTAGGTGGCCGGTTGAGTAACTCTAATATCAGCAGCAGTGCAAAACATCCAGCAATTTTATCAAGCAAAAGCCGCCTTACGCAACTGGTCATAAACAAAGCACATCTATCTTCATTACACGGAGGTCCCAAACTCACCTTAGCACTTATCAGAGAACAGTTTTGGATTATAAGCGGATTAAGGACAGTAAAAAATCAGTTACGTAACTGTGTTATATGCAGACGGTTTAATAAAGAGAGCAAACATCAAATTATGGCGGATCTCCCGGAACCAAGAGTTAACCAATCCCGTCCGTTTACTCACACAGGCGTAGACTTTACAGGGCATGTCGAACTAAAGGCTAACAAAGGACGTGGAATAAAAACCGTGAAGGGATACATTGCAGTCTTTGTTTGTCTTACCACCAAAGCAGTTCATCTGGAGCTTGTATCCGACTTGAGCACACAGGGGTTTCTTGCCGCCTTTCGAAGATTTATCAGCCGCAGAGGAACACCTCGGCACGTCTACAGTGACAATGGGACAAACTTCGTTGGAGCTAACAAAGTCTTAAAGGCTGAATATAAACAGATCATAGACAGTATCGACTTACAGTTTTTTAACAAAATTCAGGATATGGACATCAATTGGCATTACAACGCTCCCTCTTGGCCCAGCGCTGGTGGACTGTGGGAAGCAGCTGTAAAGAGCACAAAACATCATCTAGTACGTGTAATTGGACACCAAAAACTTACCTTTGAGGAGTTCAGCACTCTTCTTCACCAAGTGGAGGCGTGTCTGAACTCGAGACCTCTCTGTGCCATCACTGAAAACGCGGAAGATGAAATCCTCACACCAGGTCATTTTCTGATTGGTGGCCCGCTATTATCACGTCCGCAAACTGAAACAGAAAATATAAATATATCACAACGCTGGAGCCTTGTTCAAAATTTAAATAAACAGTTTTGGAAAACATGGTCACGCGAGTACCTTCAGCAGTTACAAACACGATCAAAATGGACAACGCCGACATCAAACCTGAAAATAAATGACATCGTACTGTTAAAGGAGGAGTTAATACCACCTGGTAAATGGCCGCTGGGCAGGGTGCACGAGCTTCACCCCGGCAAGGACGGTTACGTCAGAGTGGTGTCACTAAAAACTAAAAATAACATAATTAAACGTCCCATAAATAAATTAGTGTTACTACCTGTACATAACAATGCTACACCACCAGACAAGGATGATGAATCATCGCATCTACCTCCTCAAAATCAAAATACTCGAAGATTTAAGACAAACTTTTTACATAAAACATTTTATACACTCCTGTTATTTATGTGTATACTACCCAGCTATCAATCGTCAATATCAAGCCCGTATAATATAACATCACTACCGGAAAATCAAACGCTCTTTTTCGATAAAACATCAGATCTTCAGTATATAAGAGACGACTGGAAACTTATTATTTATTATAATATGACAACATATTGGAAATCATTATCAGATATTAGAAACTACGTTGAGTAGGTGATTATTGGGCATTCTACTTCACTTTTTCTTAATCGTTCGCTCACTTCGTTCGCTCTCTCGAAAAAGTGAATTAGAACGCCCAATAATCGATATGGATTATTAGCTTTTCCGTTATTTAAGCGTAGCAACCATTTTATGTAGTCATTTCTGAAAAATCCTTTTAACACTGCAGTCAAATTTAATTTTTAATCATAAAATATAATGAAATTCTTAAAACAAAAAGAATCGTTAAAATTGGAATGTATTTGTCCAACTTCATTGACAGGGGCAAGTCGACATGGAAAGTTATTGCCAAATACAATTCGTTGTATTGTTTGCGGTCCATCTAATTGCGGGAAAACCAACATAGTAATAAGTTTATTATTACATAAAGATGGTCCACGATTTCGAAACCTGTACGTGTATTCAAAATCTTTGTATCAACCTAAATACATTTTTCTCGAAAAAGTTTTAGAATTGGTTCCAGGTACATCATTTCACAAATATAATCATAATAGCGAAATATTGAACCCTCACGAAGCGTCACCGGATTCCATTATTATTTTCGATGATGTTGCTTGTGAAAATCAAAACAACATCCGTAACTATTTTGCTATGGGGCGTCATAGGAATATTGATTGTTTTTATATCAATCAAACTTACACCAAAATACCTAAACAACTCGTAAGAGACAATTCTAAC
The DNA here is from genome assembly GCA_963082485.1 of Eudonia mercurella. Lineage (NCBI taxonomy): Eukaryota > Metazoa > Arthropoda > Insecta > Lepidoptera > Crambidae > Eudonia > Eudonia mercurella. Next base: position 78,108 of record OY720025.1, on the reverse strand, counting down.
ATGATTATATTGTTTAAACAAGACGACGTAAATTTAAAACATGTTTATGATGAGCATGTAGGGTCTGATATGTCATGGCTTCAATTCCGTGAAATGTGTTCAACTGTTTGGAAAACACCATACAATTATATTGTCATAAATAAGGATTGTGAGCGAAATAAAGGATGCTATAGAATGACGTTTGATACATTTATAGTCGTAGATTAATAATTACATATACGGATGTTATAATATTTATAAATCATTTCCACATGAGATTTGGAGGTGAAAGGAAACCCAATAAAATGGAAAGAGATCTAAAGAGACAAATCATTAAATCAGCATCAGCTGTTAAAAGAAAGTTTGACATGATAAAGGATGCAAAAAATACAAGAAATAATACGTTAGAAACAATATTTAAACCCATAGTTGACCCTCTTAATATGATAGCAAATAAAAATGATGAAAAGCACCATGACAAAGAGACTGTTTATAACCCCGTATTTAAAAAAATAAAGAATAATGAAAGCGAAGCGTCGTATTCGTCTATTGAAGAATTTAACGAACTAAGTAGCGAAGATGAGGAAGAAAATCATGAACAATTCCGAACAACCGACAAAACCCTTACTGTATCACCTACTCAAGACCATGATGTGAGTGAAGGTTCGTTCAAATCGCTACAATCATCGCCAAACGTTAAAAGTCAATCTTTATCATGGTCTACATCATCTGAAGTATTTAGTGCTATACCTTTTGGAATAAGAAATGAACAAGGAAAACTTATGCTTGGAAAAAGTCGCGTTTATGATGACGGCACCACTCTAATAATTGGAAATCATAATTTGAGAAAAACTCTCGGTTTAAAAGAACTATTGTATAAAAAGAAACCAAATCTAGATGATATCACAGATAACGACCTTGAAAACTATAAACTACTACTTATCGATACTAATGCACACAGACGTAATTATGATCCATCTAAACCAATAAATAGCAACAAGGGATTTAAATACATGAATATTATAAAGCCATTATTCAAAATCTCTAGAAAACCAACCACTAGTACAGTGAGTATTCCTCGAGGAAAAGGTATTGAACTTGTAAAAAAAGTAAAAAGAAATACAGATTTAGTTTACTGGGATGATCCTAACGAGTTAGTAAAACGACTGCAATTACTGTTCGCATCACGAGATGCTGGTAACACTGGGTTAGATAATGAAATTATTGCAATCATCGAGGAACTTCACGAAGCCGGTATCATAAACAAAGGATAAAAACAAATAGCATCGGGAAATTTGTGCAGTATACTTACAGTAAACAAAGCATCGGGACCGCAATGAATATAGATAAATTCGGTCATCACGTTCATAAACGTTTACGATTATCTGAACATATTGATATCTATAACGATACGTTACAGAAGTCTGAAACGGGAGAATACGATTTAAAATCATCCAAACTAAAAGGCTTGTCGTCTCCAGACAAGGACGATGAAGCTGTAAATAAAGCATATTTGGATAAAACAGTTCAAGAGCTGAGAAACGAAATAAGCCAAGTAAATAGTCGTGTATTAATTTATTTAAAGAACTTGGAATCAGCGAGAACAGACCGTTTATCTTCTATGTTTTACTCAAAAATAGAAATAGACCGTATGATTCAAGCCAAACAAAAATGAGTAAGAAAGAAATTGTAGACGAACTTCACAGAGCGGCGAGAAGAAATTTTCCACGTCGAAGTACAATTATAAAAAGAATAGATGATTTATGGCAAGCAGACCTTATGGATTTTCAAAAGTACTCACAGTTTAATAAAGGATATAAATATGTTTTAGTCGTAATTGATACTTTATCAAAATATGTGTGGGTTAATCCTTTGAAGTCAAAGAATAAAAGTTGCGTTACAAATGCAATGCAAAATATATTAACCACTTCATCTCGAAAGCCCAAAAATTTACAAACAGATTTAGGCAAAGAATTTTACAATGAAAATTTTAAACAATTGACGATAAAATATAACATAAATCATTACTCCACTTACTCTGTAAAAAAAGCTGCAATTGTTGAAAGAGTAATAAGAACTCTAAAAAGTCATCTTTACAAATTATTTAGCATCTGCGGTAAATATCAATGGATACAAAAAAATTTGGAAGACGTTGTACTATGCTACAATAATACTATTCACCGTGTAACAAAACTTAGGCCTATTGATGTTAGCAAAGAAAACCAGTTGATTGTTAGGTCTAACATTATTAAATCACAAATTACCAGAAAACATCAAAAATTTAAGTTCCATCTTGGGGATCAAGTCCGGATAAGTAAATACAAAGGGGATTTCTACAAAGGTTATACTCCAAACTGGTCAACAGAAATATTTTATGTTATTAAAGTCAATCATACAAACCCAGTTACTTATCACTTGGAAGACAAACATAAACAGAGAATTTTAGGATCTTTTTACGAGCATGAATTACAGAGAACCAAATTTCCAGATATTTATCTTATCGAAAAGGTTTTAAAAAGAAAAGGAAACAAACTCTTTGTCAAATGGTTAGGTCTCAGTGATGGTGAAAACAGTTGGGTTGATAAAAATTCATTGGTGTTTTAATATAAACTAGGCATTATTATTTATACGCTCACTTTATAATCATCGATGACGGAAGGAAGTGGTATTATTAACAACTTAATAAATAACATTCCGTTTGAGTTACATTTACCTGGATATCAATTTTGTGGTCCAGGCACAAAACTTAAGAGAAGATTACTCAGGGGCGAACGAGGTATAAATAAATTGGATGAAGCTTGCATGTACCACGATATCGCTTACAATAATAAAGATTGGAACGTTAGACATAACGCCGATTTAGAACTTTTAAATATGGCAAAGAAAAGATTGAAATCGAAAGATGCTGGGAAAGGAGAAAAGATTGCATCATGGATAGTAAAAAATGCAATGAAAACAAAGCTTAAAGCCGGAGCAGGAGTACGGTCATTCATGAAAGGTGTTAAAAAAATTCAAAAGCAAATGAAAAAATTAAAATGTAATGACAACCGCACGACTATAAAATATGCGCATGCAGCTGCAAAAAAAGTGTTTTCTAATATAAAAGGAATACGCTTCCCACGCTGCATTCCTGTTCCGAAAACTGGTGGGTTGTTACCCCTCATACCAATCTTTGCTGGTTTATCAGCTCTTGGTTCACTCGCTGGAGGTGCTGCAGGTATAACAAAGGCTGTTAACGATTACAAGGTTGCTCAAAAAAATCTTCAAGAATCTGAACGTCATAACAAGATGATGGAAGCCGTTGCACTTGGGAAAGGATTGTATTTGAAGTCTCACAAAAAAGGAGCGGGCTTGTACTTACAACCTCCAAAAAACTAATTAAACGGTTACCCAAACGAGCACTTACTAATCTAGATATATTAAAGCACTCAGTTCATATTCCATATTTTCGTGGCGTTTTTATGCGAGATACGTTACCATCAAAACCAAGAAAAATTGAATGTGCTATTCTAAATTTAGATAGTTCCAGAAATCCGGGAACTCACTGGGTAGCCTATGTCAAGCAAAATGAATACTGTGAATATTTTAACAGTTTTGGTAACTTAAAACCTCCGTTAGAATTAATAAAGTATTTGAAAGATATACACATAAATTATAATTACAAACAGTATCAAACTTTTGGCACTACGAACTGCGGTCATCTTTGTTTATTATTTTTAAGTAAGTATTGGAAAAATCATTTATATAAAGGTTAAAATTAAAATAACTTGACAGTATAATTATGTCTTTCACTGTATCCATAACTGGGCAGGGAGCCTCCCTCGTAACAAACTACTCACCTACTTTAGAATTACGTGGAGAATATGAGTGTGGACTTCTGTACTTTTCTACATTTAATTCTATTCCTAATATAGACGAAAGAAATAATAAGTTTTACTATGGTAATAATGAGGTCATTGAAATTCCAGAAGGATCATATGAACTTCAAGACATTTGTGATTTTTTAAAAGGCAATGTCAAGAATACTGCATTAAAATTGAGTTGTAATAATAATACACTCAAAACCAAAATATTCTGTTCAGAAGATGTTCACTTTGAGAAAAGTAATTCCATCGGTAAAATTTTAGGTTTTGCTAGGGAAACAATAAAGGCTAATATAAGTTGCGAATCTCGGTATCCAGTCAGCATTTTATCTACAACTATCGTGCGCATCGAATGCGACGTAGTTGGAGGATCATTCGTGAATGGAAAAGCAAGCCATATAATTTACGAATTTGTACCTAACGTGCCACCAGGCTATCGAGTTATTGAGATACCCAAAAACTTAATATATTTTCCAGTCAACCAAAATTCAATCAGTGCGATTAATATTAGATTACTAGACGGTCATAATAAGCAAATCAATTTACGAGGTGAAGAAGTACAACTATACTTGCACTTTAGAAAAAAATGATAAATTTCAATAAAAACCCTACCCCATCAGGTGTTCAAGTCAGTTCCAAAGGTGCATTTAATAAAAGAACACCGCTTTTATTAAAAAAGAAACTTACTAAAAATAATAAAGATTTCCTAAAGCTAGTAGGCTTGTTAAAATGAATATATTAAATATATCTCAGCCGACATCATACGACAACAGTATCGAGAGTTTTGAATATCATTCGTATAAGCCTTATGTAACAAGTTTCAACAATAATGATGAAATAAGAATACCAATCAATCAGCAAGATTTGTATGTGTTGCCGTCACGCAGCACTTTGTATATTGAAGGTAAAGCTGATGTATATAACAGTACCACTAAAGAAAAGGTAACAAGTATGCATTTTGTAAACAATCCAATGTTATTTCTATTTCAAGATATTCGATATGAGTTAAATGGAATAGAAATAGATAAAATAAAAAATGCAGGTATCACGACGACAATGAAGTCTTATTTGTCGCTGAATGAAAATGAATCCAAAAGTGCAAAAGTTTGGGGTTGGTCTCCTGCAGGAATAACCAATGTTACAAGCGGAGTTTTTTCTGTCTCAATACCATTAAATAAAATATTGGGATTTGCAGAAGATTATGAAAAAGTTTTAATAAACTGTAAACATGAGTTAGTACTGTTGAGAAGCAACACAAATGTCAATGCATTAAAATTGAGCAAAGAACAAATTGTGGAAAATATAGCTATAGATAAAATCGTTTGGCGTGTTCCGCATATTAAAGTGTCAGATCGAGAGAGAATTAATTTATTAAAACATTTAGAAAAAGATCGGGCCATCACACTGGCCTTTCGTAATTGGGACTTGTATGAATATCCGTTACTACCCAAAACACGTAAGCATACTTGGTCTATTAAAACTTCATCGCAAACAGAGAAACCTCGATTTGTTATTATTGCCTTACAAACAAACCGAAAACATAATGCTGGAATGTCAATGGCGGAGTTCGACCATTGCAATGTTCGTGACGTAAGAGTGTTTTTAAATTCATCATATTACCCCTACGAAGGACTTAACATCAATTTCTCTGACAACAAGTTTCTATTAATATACGAACAGTACGCAAGGTTTCAACAGTATTATCACGGACGTCGATCAGAACCGTTGTTGAGTTTAAAAGATTTTAAAGATATTGCTCCTTTATTTGTTATTGACTGTTCTCGCCAACAAGAAATGTTAAAGGGATCAATCGATGTAAGAGTAGAAATCGAAACAGATCAAGAGATACCTGATCAGACCGCCGCATATTGTCTTATACTGAACGATTGCATATTTGAATACAAACCGCTGAGTAGCATTGTGAAAAAGCTATCATGAATAACGAAACTATTATAGTGGATATGCAAGGATTTAAGGATTTGAAAAATAATTTTATTGTAAAAGAGTTATCAATAGCAACTAAAAATCATACGCAGACGTTCTTAATTAAGCCACCATATGCTTTTAAAAATCTAACAGATGAAGAAAAGAAGCAAGTCCGTTGGTTAGAAAGGAATCGCGGGCTCAAATGGAGCGAGGGATTCATTGATTACCGCGAATTTAGACGAATAATAGTTCCTTATTTAAGCAGTAAGAAGGTATTAGTAAAGGGATTGGAAAAAGGAATGTGGGTTCGCGAGCTATGTCAAGATTGCGAAATAATGGAGTTAGAAGAAAAAGGTTGTCCTAACTTTTTAAAATTATATAGTGATTACCATGTAGATGTAAATAAATTTAATTGTGAATATCATAAAAAAATGTGTGCTTTAAAAAATGTTCTGTGTCTAAAAAAGTGGTACACTTTAAATGTTACTTGATTTATAATTGTAATACAGTATTTTCCTCAATAAAATGTGTCTAAGTATTTTTTTGTTTTATTTACTAAAGGAAAAAGGGTTGAATGAAACGATCTTAGTATTCAATTAAATTATATTTATTTGAAAATTTCTTAAAAACTATAACTATATCCACAAACTTTTTTTGATATATTGCTAATGATAGCCTCTGTTTGATCCATTATGGGGTCAATATGCTCTGTTACCACATACTGCGCACATAATAATGGATCAGTATGATTTTTTTCCAAGTCTAACACTTCAATCTTTATTAATCGACGACCTTGAATCAGCGAACTTTTCATCACGTAAGAATGATGTTGCTTCAGATAACTTCTTTTTTGAGGTCTCTTCTTTGTGATATTTCTCATCACCTTGTTATACAGCGGGGAATCGCATCGCAATTCATCTGCTCTCCAATTCGGATACTCCTCTGTAAATCCCTCGAGCATATCTTGAGCGTTCTGTTCAAAAGTCGGAGATGTCGATTGCACGACCTCCTTGTTGATGCTGAACGACAACGAGTTCTCTTGAGTATTCTAAAAAATGAAATAAAATAAAATAATTAATTACATACATATAACCACAACAATTATCCTCGAAGGGTTAGTCAGAGACTAACATAGTCCACTTTTCACCAAATAGCGACACAATCACAGTAAGAATAAAATTATTTTATAATCGTATAAAACTATCTAAACTACTTACCATGTTGATATTATCTAGCTGGACTACTGACGCCTACACTTTGATAATTGAAATTAAAACTAATTTGAAACCCATTTATATTAATGTAGGTATATGATGACACAGCAACACTTGTATGTAGGTACAATGTAGGTTGCTTACTCGAAAATTATAAGATTTTGCAACAACATGTAATTTGCAATTTAGCAAAATAAAAAAACATTATTGATATTAATAAAAAATGATTAACTTAGCAATAACGTGACCTGATTTGTATTAAATAGGTTTCATATTACCTTATAGTCAGAAGAGTTGTATTACACAACCTACTCTGAAACTAACTTGTTCAAACTTGTTTGCGTTAGAATTTTCTTACTTATTTACCGTCAATGTTTTATTATAATAATGTATATACTAAATTAAATAAAAATGCAAGTTAGTTTGTTACTTTTATATTTTATTAGGTATATTAAAACAGCTGGGTAGGTACAGTAAATTTACATTACATTTCATAATATTAGTTACATTTCCTATTCAAACAATGAATCTGAGCAAAAGCAACTACATAATTAATTATCATTTTTTAATCAAAATATTGATTATATCTAAGTACTTAAGTATATTGAAATACGGGTTACAATACTTTATAACAAGTTCATATTATTTTTAATTCAAACAATGAATCTTAGTAATGATAATAAATAATAATACATTTTTTTTATTTCTCAAGCTCTAAGTATAATAAGATTTAAAAACACAGTGAAAACAATCGTTGTTAAAATATATAATCCCAGTGACCCCAAGACATAGTAGATATTTTATTTTTTAATATTACGCGTTTGTCGTCATTACCTGACAAAGCTATCTTGTTCTGTTCTTGGGTAAATATTTCATGCTTTAAAGATTTAAAAATAATGTTTTTCTTTCTTAAAAAAGTATTTTTGTCTAATACATTATAGTAATCTTCGAAATGCACATTTTTTAAAACCTGTTTCTGTATACCTTTAGCCTTTTTTAATTCCTCTTGTACTGTTTTTATACAGTATAATTTTGATCTTAAACCAACAAACTCAGAAATCAAATTTCCACCTAGTTCATCTTTGAAGAGACCCGGGACTTTTTTGTTAAGACTTGGTATACCGAAACAGTTATTTAATGGATAATTACTAGTATCGAAATATCTAAGGAAATTCAACTTTAAATCTGTATAAAAATCTTTGCTTTCTATTGAATAAAGAAAACTGTCAGTATCCGTATAACAAAGCTTTAATTTTTCCCCATAAAAAGGTTTCATAATAGAGTAATGAAAATCAAACATGTGACTTTTGGATATTTCTAATACAGAAAAGCCAATGTATATGGGTTTGTCTAAAGTAACTGTCTCAGGTTTCATTTGAACAGCTATAAAATTTTCTGTAAAAATTGTAGCACTATGGAAATTTGGTCGAGCTATTAGTTGCTCAGCACCGAAACTTTTCTTTGTTATATTTTTTTCATCATTCCACTTATTAACCAACTTCACGCTAACCCTTTTCTCAGTATCTTCTAATGTCTTACCAAATATACTATTGTTTAAAAGTTTGAAGAAATCCTGTTCAAATATAGATTTTGCCTTTTTCCGTAACTCAGTGTTCATATCAATATACTGTTTTAGGTATGGACTCTGATTGAATTGAATTACTCTGTGTATTTTTTTTAATAATAAACCATGTTTTAGGCATGTTTTCAGGTAGGAAAAATGAATGACATAAAAAAACTTATCGTATAAATTTGGTATCAATTTCGAAGTTTTAGATCCTGGAGGAGCAAATTTTTGAGCACAGAATGGAAAATCGTTATGATAATTATGCAAATGATTAGGGTATTCTAAGTCTACTTCGAGTATATAACCAATGTCCCCGTCAATAGGCATATTTTGAAAATCTATATTTGAAATTTCTAGTTCACTTAATAACTTAAAATTTGAATGAGGTAAATAAGCGCACATAGCATAACCATAAAGATTATTACAATCAATATAAACAAGGAAGTTATCACTTTTTGCGGGGTCATAAGTTTGTAAATACTTGTTATTGGCTTTCGAATATCTTGTAGAACATAAACATATACCACCGCGAATGCCTTTTTGTATCATTCTTAATATTTCCAAGTCATTTATTAATTCTAATTTAACATCTGTTTTTAATAGCATAGCGTCAAAACTCAGGCTAGGTGCTGTTAAGTAAAAAGAAGGATCCAGTTTATAATTCGTCTTACAAGTTTTTCGAAAACTTTCGAAGACGTCCGCTAGTAAAAGTACATCTGACTTAAGATATAAATCAGTGTATTCTCCAAGGCTCCGTAATTCAAAGGTTTGCCATACTCTTTTTGCATGTTCATAATCTGCTTTTGATATGTTACAATTATGCAATTTACTAAAAAAACATTTAAGAGGAGGTATTTCTTCCTCATCATAAGAATTCCAAGTAGTGACGTATTCGTAAGGATAAACCCCTTTACGTCTAAGTAAATTAAAATGTTCCTGAGAAGGAAAAAAAAATGTCAGATGTTTGAAATCAATTGTATTTAAATTTGCAACTAGCTTCTCTAGGCTTGTGCCTAAAAATTTAAAAGAATCGACAAAACGAACAGGCATGATAGCTTTGTTATTGATTTGAAAAAATTTGGTAAACGATATGTAATTTTCTTTATTTTTTGCAATCACTTGTATCCTACCGGATAATTCTCCTAACTGTCGTATGAAAAGATGACTGTCGTAACCAGCTAAATTATGAAAAAATATGGGAACGAACTTAGGCAAACAATATTTAATATTACAATAAGAATGAGCTGCACCACGATATCGCCCAGTAAGATGGCAGTGATCTTTTACTTTGTCGTCAAATAATATTTTGTTACAAAGATAGCAATTTTTAGCTTGAACAAAATTGGTTCTATCTTCATCTGTTAAGAACATAGGGATCGATGAATGTAAAATATTATAAATTACAGTAATATCAGATAGAAGGTTATCAAAAAAATGTTTCACACAGTCAGGTCCTCGATAAGACACATATTTATTAAGGGAGCTGTCGTAGGAGCATACAACATAGTAAGCAAATGCAGCTGGTACATGCTTTTGCGTAATCGTTGTGCAACTTGTTCCAGAATTTGATTCAACTGGCTCTAACAAAGATTCAAAGTCTGCGTATAAGACGAAGGGCATGTCTTGCATACGTTCATAATGTTCAAATTGTATTAGAGTTCCCTGATTAGGTAACGTTGTTGCTACACCACTGCAAACGTGAGCTTCGAGTTTAAGATTGTCGTCAAAAAATATCATACAATCCTCACATAAAAATATTTTGGAATGATGTTTAGTTAACTGCTTGCAAAGTAATTTAGATAAATCTTTAATTAAACAGTAATGTGTGCGTTTTCCATTTTCAAGAAAAAGAATGTTGACGTGATGTCCTTTTCGAAATTCACATTTGTACAGAGGTCCAACAACCTTAGTGTTATTTTTAAGGCCATAAACATTAATACTTATGTCGGGATTATTCTTTTCAAAAATTCTTATATCCGCGAACCCTACTGGAAATGTCATATTTTTGACATTAAGTACACTTTCAAAGTGCGGATATGCTGTCGTTCGGTGTGCGTTATTTTTTGCAGGAAAAAGTGCTGCCATAACACACCACAAAAAGCAGTAATCATCTGAATTTTTAATGTTGATACATGCACGTTTGTTTTTTATGACGCTAGGTAAATGTAAGTAACCCGAGGCTCTCAACGGGTTATATTTGTTTAAATTTACTTCTAGATACAAGCTTCGTAAATAAGCCCAACCACTATCTTTTTCCTCAAATTCTTCAACTTTTTTACAAATTTTATGGCTAATGTTTGTGTACATTTCATCAAAATTATAACTTTGATGTAAGATAGTGTTTTCAGTAGCAAAAGATTTAATTGAAAGTGAATCATCCTTATGCAGAAAAAATTCACAAAACAATTCAAAATTTACTTTAAGGTTTGCATAAGCCTCAATTCGGGCTAAGAGTAAAAGTTTTACGCGGGAGCGTAATTGCGTTAAAAACTCAGCAGGAGTAAACACACGCATACGTTCTTCATCGTCACCGATGACGTCCTCGCATCGAATCCGGTACGACGCTATGCGACCGCGAAAAGCGCTATGAACTTTTTCGATACCTTCGCTCTCAACGACAGAACTATTATTCTTGTGTAAAATACTTTTTAAATGAGCAGAGAAAGAATTATTTTTAACGGATAAGTTGCAAGTTGAACAAAATATAGTTTTAACCATTATGATTTTTTCACTGTGTTAAAAAATTTACAAGAGGTTAAAGTCGTTTTTAAGTAAAATGTAATATTACATATAAAATGATCTAAAACCTAACACACAATATAAAAGTAAAACCATTTAAGTCAAAATTTTCCGAAGAGAGTGTAACTAATTATAATGGACCCAGCTGACTGTAACTATTTTTTGTTTTTATCACTAAAGAATACCCCCTCTTCAGTAAATTTTGATTTGGCTAATTTAACAAATTTTTTTATAGTCAATAATTCAGGAGACTCGGCTTCGCCTTGTAGTCGAACCCAAACTATTGCCTTTTCACACCTTTCAAAGCCGGTGAGACTGTGCACCTCCTCAGCGTTGTAGAGACGCAGCTCCGCCACCAGTTCACCGCTGAGCTTCGCAGTCCGACGCGTTACCCCGCCTGGTACACGTCGCGTTAGTACGCTGTCGTTGACCTGGTTTGTCTCGCGTGGTGGCGGCAAAACTTCGTCATCTGACTCCGAATCATTTAGCCAGTTTGAAGCGGAGCTGGACGCTTCTTGTTTTTTCGCAATCGTCGTTGAGGTCTTAGGCACCGACGACGACGAGTACAGGCATTTTTTCTTAGTGCTAGAAAGATAAGAAATGTAATTAAAAAACATACATTACTTTACTTATTAATATCGCCGATATACAAATAAGAAAACATACAATATGTTGACACATTTTTAATACTTAGTTTTAAAAGTAGTCAACGCAAATTACCTTATGCTTTCGTTGTCCGAGTCAAACAAATTGGTTGACACACAGCTTTTCTTGGCAGAGCGTTTAATTTGCTTGGTTTCAGACCTGAAATAACAATAAATATTAGAGACTCGATATTAACATTTGACATGACTCGACATGACCCAACATGATAGTAAATGCTAGGATGATTTAATAATAACATTTGCTGATCTAGGTCAATGCTCCTCTACAGACCTTCTATAATGACTTCTCTACACATAGAGAGAACGGACCACAGCCCACCACGCAGACCCAGTGCGGTTTGGTGGTGATAACGGTTGCAGATGCAGCTGGGATCACCCGCTTGATATACCTTCCGAAGCATATAGGTACTCGAGATGGTAATGGTCGACCACCCATCAGATGACTGACCATGCATGACACAACATATTAATAAAAAAATAATAATAATATTCAAAACTTACGAACATTATTTCGGTGTATATCTTCTGGATGATTCTCGGGGCGAGCGACGTCGGAGTACTGAAGCACTGACTAGTGGTCGAACTACTGGGCTTGGCGTGTCTACTAGTGGTCAATCTGACTTAGGAAGCACTGATACGACGACTACCATTTTTCGGGTATTTATTGGAGAAAAGTGTTTAACAAGCTATTTTACTAGGCAGGAGTGATCAACTTTTTTTTAATTTATTTTTAATTTATTTTTTTCATTTGTTTGTATACAACTAAACTACCAGTGCTAGTTTTTAATTTCAAGATTACATACACCGTATGTAAAAACTGTTAATTCCAAATACTTTTTTTTTTATTTTTACCTTTAATACATAGGTACTTAATACTTATTGGTCTTATAAAACACATCAATTCTAAGTAAGACAGGTTTAGCCGATAGTTTGACCTTCTGTACTACAATCAGTTACGTATACGATATACACATAAATGCTTGCATTCATCAAACAAAATGCTGCTACTAGCATTCAACTTGAACTGAGCCTTTTTCGCGTTATAGTCAAGTATCTAACCACTACATTAACTACCAGTTATATTTTACGAGTTATATTTTAACGAGTTTACGTTTAAGCAAAAGTATTTAATCAAGTATTGCAATATAAATAAATATGTAGGTTTTATTAGTAGCAATGAAGTATTTACAAAATTGAAGCAATGTTGAAAACCTCTGGTTTTTTTAATATTCAGCAAATTATATAGTTTATCGATTAGTGTGAAAAGTTGCAGCGTAAGTAAAGTATAACATACATATTTTAACATTTGCTGTGTAAAAAAGGTCAGCAACCTTTCGATAAAGCGCTGACAGCGATTGTCCGGATGTGCAACATTAGGACTGTTTTCACTAAGCATGAAATTTATTAATACATTCCATCTCATGATCGGTCTTTACGAGAGTTGCTTAACCACCACAATCGCTGATCGAGTTCACCACTGCGCCATCGAGCTCCTCACACTCTAAAATTATTTCGATGTACTAAACTAGACAAATGTCTCGGTAACTTTAAAGTTAACCGCTCGGATATCGAGAGACGCAGGTTCGATTACCGTGAGGCAGTCTATTTTTATAACTTCTGTGTTTATGTATATGAATACATAAGATGACTTATTCCCACAATAAATAAATCTAACCATATTTAATGGGTACGTATTAAAATAGACATTTGCATTAATAAGTTAAACCATGAAAAGGTACTGTTATGGAAATCCTATCTGATGACTTGTTGCTAAACGTGGCTTCAGCATGACATAATTGTTACCTGTTGCTCTGTCTATCCCACTTGTGGGAATATGGCGTGATGTTTATGTTATTATGAAAATTTATGTTTAATGCGTTTGTCAATTAAACAGTATAAACTTAGCTTTATCTTTTTAAATTTGTTTATATTAAAGGGTTATTCCCATTCTCCTCCAAGAAATTGTCCCAAAGTCCTCCACAGAAAAAATACGAATATAATAATTTGTTAATCGATTTTCATTCTCCTCCGTAATTAAAAAAATGGTAACCGGGTTAATCTCAAACTCCGCAGACAACTTCAGAAAATACTAATTTTAGCTACTCTGAGGACAATAGAACTAAAAAATTATACTAATATTTCATCAACATCAGCCTATAAACGATCCACTGCTGAGCACAGACCTCCCACGTGGACAATAGCACGTGAGGATAATGGGTCATCATAACCCACCACGCTGGCCCAATGCGGTTGATGGGTTTTAGCGACTATCATCTTACGACAACAACCGAGACCAACGGCTTAACGCGCCTTAGCACGGAGGAGCTCGAGATGTTTTAAATTTGATCACCCATCCAGCGACTCAGCATTGCGAAAGTTGCTTAGCGGACAAGATCGCAAGCCGAACGCGCTAGCCGCTGCGCTATCGTGCTACTATACTAATATTTAAATAATATTTTTTATAATAATCTTTGGAGGAGTCTAGGAATCAATGTTTGAACTTCTTATATTTTCCAAACAAAAGATTGGAGGCGTTTGGGAATAACCCGTATTAAAATTGTTTTTGTCAGCATTGAAATGGGAAGTAGTCGAACTCGTAGGTAACGTGTGTGAGTGTGTGTGTGTAGTGATTGCATACGTCGTTGTTGGTGGGATTGATATAAATAAGGTAACTAATAATTCCCTGCACAGTTGTCTGCATTGACTTAGATCAAAAAACACAAGTGTTTATCTATTATGAAAACCTTGAAAATGTGTTGAGTAGATCGGAGTCGATAAAGACAATTGGCAACTGATTCTAATCAAAATACACAAGTGTTTTCCTATGGGTCGAGGTACTACTTTGACAAATGTTATTCATAGTACTAACTTATTCGGGGATCCAGTCCTGGGAGACCAGGAGCCCCATCCAGTTTAAGTTGTGCTGTAATTCCATGTTGTTAAAAACCTTTGCATCCAATAGACGAAGACCTTGAAAATGTGTAAAGTAGATCCTAGAACCTATATTTAAAAAATCTTAATACGGTGGTACGACCAAACTGGCTGGAAAGAATCTTGAGCAATCAGCCACATGTTTTAAAAATCATTTTAAAAGCATGTGAAGATTTCGTTTCCAGGTACCTATATTTAGAAAATCTTAATACGATGGTACGACCAAACTGGCTGGAAAGAATCTTGAGCAATCAGCCACATGTTTTAAAAATCATTTTAAAACCTTGTGAAGATTTCGTTTCCAGGTACCTATATTTAAAAAATCTTAATACGTGGTACGACCAAACTGGCTGGAAAGAGTCTTGAGCAATCAGCCACATGTTTTAAAAATCATTTTAAAAGCATGTGAAGATTTCGTTTCCAGGTACCTATATTTAGAAAATCTTAATACGATGGTACGACCAAACTGGCTGGAAAGAATCTTGAGCAATCAGCCACATGTTTTAAAAATCATTTTAAAACCTTGTGAAGATTTCGTTTCCAGGTACCTATATTTAAAAAATCTTAATACGTGGTACGACCAAACTGGCTGGAAAGAGTCTTGAGCAATCAGCCACATGTTTTAAAAATCATTTTAAAACCATGTGAAGATTTCGTTTCCAGGTACTTACCTATATTTAAAAAATCTTAATACGATGGTACGACCAAACTGGCTGGAAAGAATCTTGAGCAATCAGCCACATGTTTTAAAAATCATTTTAAAACCATGTGAAGATTTCATTTCCAGGTACCTATATTTAAAAAAATCTTAATACGTGGTACGACCAAACTGGCTGGAAAGAGTCTTGAGCAATCAGCCACATGTTTTAAAAATCATTTTAAAACCATGTGAAGATTTCGTTTCCAGGTACCTATATTTAAAAAATCTTAATACGTGGTACGACCAAACTGGCTGGAAAGAGTCTTGAGCAATCAGCCACATGTTTTAAAAATAATTTTAAAACCATGTGAAGATTTCATTTCCCGGTACCTAAAATAACTTATGACTTATGTATGACGATGGTACGACCAATCTGGCTGGAAATAATCTTGAGCAATCTACCACATAACATAAAAATTATTTTAATATGTTTTAAGTATAGCTCAATGGTTTTAAGTACCTTTAAACATATAAAATAATTTATTGTATCTGGTTAATCTGTAATCTGCATTGTGAAGGTTTCATTTCTGAATGACTATTGATTTTTGTTCAACAGAACATACCTCATCAGATACGCACCTTAAAGTAAAAGACATTTCTTATTATAATATTTTGGTGTTACCTAATGCGTAATGTGAAGTCAAGTGAACGTCCTGATTCTAATCAGTGAGTAGCATTTTTAGTAAACTAATTTTTAATTTTTCTCAACGATTATTGTCCAAAACACGAGTGGCGTTGATTTTTCAATCGCGCGATTATTGGACATTCTACTTCGCTTTTTCCAGTGAGCGAACGGAGTGAGCGAACGATTAAGAAAAAGTGAAGTAGAATGCCCAATAATCACCTACTTTGCACATATAAAAGAAGTTTGCATGGACACGAAATATCAACATACACAATATAGCACTTTATCATTACAGCTAGAACAACAACTGAACGATATCGATCATTATAATAGCATTCTACTTAGAAACTTTAGTTTTAAAAGACAACGAAGAGGCCTTATCAACGGAATAGGTTACGCAGCTAATTACCTATTCGGAGTACTAGACGACAACTTTGCAGAGCAATATGAACAAGATATAGAGAAAGTAACGCAAAATGAAAATCATTTAAAATCATTAATAAAAAATCAGACGAGTATTATAGAAGCGGAATACAATATCATACAGCGAAATGAAAACACTATGAAGCAGCAATTTGAAGTTATTAGACCACATATCAACAACATATCATTAGAAGTTACCAAGGTGCAAGTAAATAATAACAATAACTTATACATAATATCATCGTCTTTAGCAGCAAATCTAATTTTAGGAAGCCTTCAACGCTCCTGAATACTGTGACTGACATTAACCACGGCAGATTGGATACACATTTAATATCGCCGGGACAACTACAGCACCAACTCGATGTCATAGCAGGACAATTAAGCAACGATCTCGCTTTACCGGTAAAGGAAAATGTTATGGAAATTTACAAATTACTACGAGTGTCTACAAGGGTTACCAATAACTATCTGATAATAGAAGTTAAAATACCTATTGTTAGTAACGAAGCATTTGAATTAAATAGACTTATCAGCATCCCACAGATACGAAATCACGAGATGTATCAAATTATCCCAGCAGTATCATATGTAGCATATAGCCTAAGGAAGGACATTGCACTCTTTCTGACAGATAGCGATCTTCATTCATGTTTTGAATTACCATCATCGCTATTATGTCATTTGACACAGCCATTTTACGATATGAAGCTCGAACAATCATTGTGCAATATTAAATTTATTAATTCCGCGGCAAATAGTAATCCTTCAATATGTAAGTCGCAAGTGACGACATGTAAACAGACCTGGATCAAGTTGCATGCCGATAACACATGGATATTCACGTGCTGCGCTGAATGTAATGTTCGCATTATATGCCCGTCAGGTGTGACAATGAAAAGGTTGAATGACCGGGGCATTATCAAGATAGGTCAAGGTTGCACACTGAAAAGCGATGAACTAACTATATTCGCTCATAACCACTTTCTGAATCAAATCAATGTTAACCATCATGTCTCTGTACCAGAAGCGTCTATGCTAAATAGTATTATGAAGGATTCTACAATAAACTTTACAAAATTCGAGAACCACGAATCGTATTACCATCAGATAAACAAGCAAATAAATGAGTTAAAGGAACAATCTGAAAATAAGTTTACCATTCACGACAATCATCACTACGCAATGTACGGCATCTACGTCATAATCATTATCGTAGTTGCTGGGTTTGGTTGTATCTTCGGGCTTCGCAAGATCAGACATCGGTTTGCGCCCAATGCGGGCAGCAGGCCACAGCAGCAGCCGCCGCAGCAGCAGCCTGAGGCCGCGCCCGGGGTGGAGGCACCCAGGGCCGCACTCAACGATAACCGCAACAGTAATAGTGAAGTGTTAGTGTCGAATGTTCCGCGGGTGAGTGCGCGACGCGATCAATCTATTGCGAGTGAATCAAAACTGAAAGTGGCCCCCAAACTTACGAGGTTCAGATTGGATAGTGACAGTCAGTGACAGACAGTGAACTACCTACCGCGTGTGTTGTGGTCGTACCAGACAATCATAAACATTAATCTTTACTTTTTATTAATATACATAGATTATAAGGCTAATTGAAATCACCTTGTATCATTTTCACCATTTTTATAACATTTAATAATAGCTTCATCTTAGATATGTAACAATAAACGCTACATTATCTTTATCATCTTGCATCTTCTCGGTGCGGCAATATGTACGGTGTACCGCACATTAAGCAATACCTAATTATTGCAATATTTGTAATTTGCTTACATGCATTTATGTTTGCACACGCGCCGGTATTCTATTCAATAAATTAGTTCAACTACGGTTAGCACTCAACACGGTTGTATCATTTCCGACATCCTAATATTAGTTCCTAGCAGCATCAGTTTATCATATCAATCAGCTATCATAATTATCATCTAAAGTGTGTAGAGCCAGTCCTTACAGTTTTTATCTTAATAAAGTGTAAATAATGCAAAAAATATTACATTTCATAGTGGATTTCGTATCACTTTAAAATTTAACAATTACACCCCGTACGTCCCCGTGTACCGATGAGTCAAAAGACAAAACATAATATATAAACATAACATCGTTAAAAAATGTAACCGTCTATTGGGACGTTTTTATCATGTTGCATAACGTAGGTATGTTGTACATATCGCTCCGGTGTGCAATCAAGTCAGAAAGTAACAGATGCGGCCAACTTTCACCGAGCATTCAAAACATTCATATCAGTGAAAATTTATCTTTATAGTATTCACTTACACGTTGCGTGTCGTGCAATTCTTGCATGTCATGACATGAGAACGCTGGAATTTTACTGAAATTTACTATCTTGCGTAAGTGCTTTCCTTTTTCAGCTTAGGACCAGATCACCAAACACATCAGCGCCGCCATCAGGTTAATAATTCTAAAACTAATCTTAAACAAAGTTTATTTTCATGTTATCTATTTAAAAAGGACATTCATCTTTAGAAACATATTTCGTATGTTTCCAAAGGGGAGAGTTGAATAGCTTTTAAGAATAGGATCCTATCCTTTCAACTCTTATTTTACTTATCAGTCAGTGTTTCATTTTGGGAAGCAACTCAAGCAAGAGGTGAAGCATTTGTATTTATTAGCTAAGGATCCTCGTGAAGAGATTGTCGGCCTTTGGCCTCATTGTCGTTGCATTCTTTCGAGTTGACGACTGACCTGGCTTGGCCTCCTTGCCCGCCACGAGGTAGTGCACGGCGTCCTCCATCTTGCGCAGCCGCTTCTCCATCAGGTCCACGCGGTATACCAGTTTCTCGATGGCGCTCAACAGGTACAGGTCCGTCTCTGACACCTGCATACAAAAGGTAACGCTAGTTCAAAGAGTTATCTCAACCACCATTGGGTATAGAATACCATCTCTTCATGTGCTTTTGCCTATGTATGGCAAAAGCTTAAGTCGAGCGGGGACACACTATAATACTCGTAGATTGTAACATGTAAATAATGATATCAACATAAGTTTTTAATATACACCACTCTTGCCAGTTTTTGTAGGTAATTGTAAAGTTTCCATATAGCCTACTCCCATTTGTTGTATGTGGCATTTTATATGAAACTCTTATTCTTTCCCAAAAATAGTAAGTGCTATTAACCTGCTTCTGCGGCGCTTGCGGCGGCGGCGGCGCGTCGACGCGGTCCGCGGCGCCCGCCCACGGCTGCGTCACGGGGATCGGCTGGTTCTGCGACGGCTGCGGGTTTTGGAGCTGCTGCAATTTTATTTACGTTTTAACCAAGCACCTTGAAACTCATCTCTTGAGGCTCTGGAAATGTGCGACTTTGAAATTTATTGCATCAATAATAAATATTATATAATAATATATATAGGAGCTCGATGGCGCAGTGGTTAACGCGCCCGGTCTGCGAGTGCTGAGGTTAAGCAACTTTCGTAAAGGCCGGTCATCGGATGGTCAGCAGTGGGGACATAAAATGAGCTGATGATGATGATGAATAATAAATAAGTAAACCTCAAAAAATTTGGTAGTTTTGATCTTATGGTCGGGTTTGCGAACGCTTTGGTTATTATTTGGATTTTATTATGGTCTGTTGCTTAAAGTAAGTTACTTACATAGCTAGGTTTAAATTTGTCTTTGTAAGGGTTGGGCGGCCTGTTTACAATCTTGCCGGCACCGGGCGGCGGCGGCGGGGTGGCCTGCCACTCGTCGTACTGCGAGTAGCCCGCGGGGGGCTGCGGCTGCGGGGGGGCGTGCACCGCGCCGGGGTTCTGAGACACTGAGTGGTGCCCGTGGCTGTTGGTGCCGTAAGGCCCTGAGTTGTTCGGTCCATAGGGTCCTGATTGTGGCCCCGAGTGGCCAGAGTTCGGACCATAAGATGCCAATTGAGGGCCGTTTGGCCCTGAGTGTGAAACTGCGTTGGGTCCGTAAGACCCCGATGCAGATCCATGATGTCCTGATGCAGGACCGTGTGGCCCTG
The DNA here is from genome assembly GCA_963082485.1 of Eudonia mercurella. NCBI lineage: Eukaryota > Metazoa > Arthropoda > Insecta > Lepidoptera > Crambidae > Eudonia > Eudonia mercurella. The sequence goes on along the minus strand of OY720025.1, from coordinate 57,489 downwards.
AGTGGCCGTAAGATCCTTGGGGCGGCGGCGGCGGCATCAGAGGCCCGTCGATGCGCTCTGTCACGTAGTACCCCTTGGTAGGCGGTAGAGCCATTACACGACCTGAAGGAGTGAAGACGGTTGTTTTAAACTTTATGCAGGTAACATAAAATCCCATTAATAAACAACAGATGTGCACTTGCTACAAGGCGCTGGAATGGTTTGTAGTTTTGGCGGCGACCAATTGCTACTTTAATCTCAAAATTCTTTAAGTAGGGAAGGAAAAAGGAGTAGAGCACCACAGACTGGTGTGGGCACCCTCACCGTGCCTGCCGCCGTGGTCGCGCGCGCCGGTGGCCCAGTCCTCCAGTAGGCCGCCCCACAGCCCGCTCGGGCAACTCTCGTCTGGCAGCGTGCTGTTGTCACAGGATGCGCGCGCGAGCAGCAACGCCAGCACCAGCATACGCCAAGGTACACTCATCTGCAAGGCATGTGCAATGTCGAACGTTAACGTGACGTGATTTC
>OY720025.1:0-56785 GCA_963082485.1 Eudonia mercurella | reverse complement strand
GTGATTCTCGACGGCCTACTAGTACATTTGAAGTGGCTTTTACATTCTCCGCTAAGCTTTTGTAAATATGTATATCTCGTGATGTGTGTCTGTGCGTGTTGCGTAACCGGAGCGGCGCGGAGGCCGTCGCGGCGCCCGGCGCCCGCCGGCGCACGCCGATGGTGACGAATTTATTACTCTAAGAAATATGTTTTAGGGTTATTATTTATAATTTAATTTACAGATTCAGTGTATGTGTGTTTTGTTGAATTCGGTACTATTTATACTTTGGAGGTTGATTTAGGCAAATGTTTTAAGTATAAATAGTAAAAATTAAATGAAATGTCTGTGTTTTATTTAACGTGTTCAAGATCTTTGTCAAGTTGTCAAGTGGGTGACGTTACGTTTTTTAAATTAAATAGCAACTTTTGTGATACCTACATATGAGGCGTTTTGGATTTTCTTCCTGCCCTGGTCCCATATCACTTGGAGTTGGCTAAAAATGTCTGTTTCTTCCACTCTCCTTTAAAAGTCGTCACCTGTACAGACTGTGCAGTCACTCCCTTCACATTAAATAAATAAATCTTAACCGCCTCTGTGTTCTAGTGGTTAACACCACCGGTCTTAGAACCAGAGGTCCCGGCTTCGATTCCCAGCGGGGGTACATCTTTGTGTACTCGGTTTGGCCAGCCACCAATGGTAGGGCTCATGTCCGCCTGGCTAGTAGCTACTACCATCTTAGCTAAACATTGTCACCATAACACCAATGTTTGTAGCATTATTATGTTCCGGCAGCTACAGATAAAATACTGGCTCAGTAATTAAGAATCACCTAACATCAGTTGAGATAAAGGCAATGTGCTTGTCCGTAAGATCATCATCATCAGCTCATTTAATGTCCCACTGCTGAGACACGAGCTTTTCCTATGGATGGATACGGAGAATAGGCCATAAGCCACCACGCAGGCCAAGTGCGGTGCGTTAGTGGTTGTTAACGACTTTCAATGCAGCTGGGACCAACGGCTTCACGTGCCTTCCGAACCACGGAGGAGCCCGATATGATACATTTTGGTCACCCATCCGATGACCGGCTTTTGTGAAAGTTGCTTAACCTTAGCACTGGCAGACCGGGCGCGTTAACCACTGCGCAATCTAGCTACTTTTTTTTTATCTACATCCGTAAGATACAAAAAAAATTAAATTTACAATTGACGTTTTACCAAAAACAAAATGCATGTTTTAAGAATGTTGTAATGTTAATTCTAATTTTATTATTATTAATGAAATTAATGTTATATTCTGGCGAAATTAGAACGCATCGGAATTCGGGGACCGGCTTGGGATTGGATAAAGTCATATTTACAAGATCGTGTTCAGTGCGTAGAAATACAACAGTTAAACTCAAAACACACTGCAGAAGTCCACAAGTCTGAGTTTAAGAGAAATTGCTCTGGAGTTCCGCAAGGTAGTATCCTTGGACCTCTCTTATTCTTGCTTTATGTCAATGACTTGCCTAGTATTACAAAGCATAAAATGATCTTGTTTGCTGATGATGTGTCAGTTATAGTAACATCTGATAAAAACAGTTCATTGGAGCAACATCAAATTGACATTACAAACACACTGACATCCGTAATTAAATGGCTATCTGAAAACCATTTGCAAATAATTTGAATAAAACAAAATTAATGAATTTTAATAATTTTAAAGATAAAATGGTTAACATTAAATTTAATAATCAAATAATACGACATGAAAATAATACTTTGTTCTTAGGTTTAATTATAGAGCCATATTTAAATTGGAAAGGACAAATAGATAAACTTTGCAATAAAATAAATGGGTTTTCATTTGCACTATACAAACTTGCAAAAATAGCTAGTAAAGCTACAGCCAAAACAGCCTATTTTGCTTATGTTGAATCATTACTAAGATACGGACTCTTACTATGGGGAAATGGCTCCGACATAAAAAGAGTGTTTATATGTCAAAAAAGGTGTATACGTGCAATATGTAATATTGCCCCGGATGTCTCCTGTAGACCATACTTTAAGGAACTGAATATATTACCTTTAACTTGTCTGTATGTTCTGGAAACAGGAATATTTGTGAAACAGCATCACCATTTGTACACAATAGCAAAGGATCTTACAGGGAGAAGTTTAAGATATCCTAATAAAATAAAAAAGGATATACTCCCAAAAACTAAACGTTTTCAAACTAATGCACCAGATATGGCTATTAAAATTTACAATAAAATACCGGATCAAATAAAACAGCGTCCCTTTAATAGCTTCAAGATATCGCTTCGCAAGTTTTTAATGGAAAACACTTTTTATAGCATAGATGAATTTTTTAAATATGGAAAATGAAGTGTAAATGCATGGAATGAATTAATTTAATTTTATATTTACAAAAAATTGACATAAGTATTTTATTTGATTTATTTGATTATGGATTTTTATTTGCTTTGATTATTGATTTTTATTTACTTTGATTATGGAATTTTGTTTACTTTGTTTTATGGATATTAATTTAATTTTATAAAAATATATTAATTGTTTAATCCTAATGTAATAGATAGGTAGCTTACATTTTTTGCATGCTATTAATAAATGGCTAAATAGGTTAAGGACATTTAAAATAAGTTTGTAACATCATATAAAAAACCCCTATTTAACGCAAATAAATAATAATAATAATTTGAAAATTTGAAATATAATAATTTAATAATTTATTTAATGTGATTTTGAAATAACTTATATCATTTAAAATGAATGTTAAATATTGTAGTGCCCTAACAGGGTTCATGTCATGCCTATAATGTACCTATAAGTTAATATCTGTACACCTGACGTGAGAAATAAAATTATGAATTATGAATTATGAACAAATAAATAATTATCATTGTCTAATAAAACTTAGGCACATGTGTCATGAATTATATGAAAACATACAATCAAGCCCAGTCAAGCCTAGCGCCAACTAAGAAAGAGCCGAGTTAAAAATGAGACAAGTTTCTAACCTGTGTGTCAAGTTTAAGAAAATGACAAAGTCGCACTTTGATCTCCACACTTCAGTTTGTTACTATCTATGAGTACATCATTCGTTTTAGTATCGTTAGCAGCTACAATCAAACAACTCAACCACAAACAGCCAACAAGTAGCTTAACGTAAATTTCTAGAGCAGCGACATCTGCTGGTAATATATGTAACTAGGCAACATCGCTGCCTTGCGCTACGGCACGGCACGGGCGCGAGCGACGGCGACACGGCCGGCCGGCCGCTGCTACGATAGCGCGTCTCATGCTGCCTACGCTGGGCCGTAGTTAGCGCTGAGCTCGGTAGGTGGCGCTGCGTGTCCTGAGATCTTTTATTTAACATAAGTACTTATCGAAACTTGAGGACATTAATCAAAGTAGCAGCTCAGCCAAAAAGACTTCCAACTTCTTAATCATAAAGGAGCACATATTTGAATATTTAAGTTTCATAATGTTAAATGTGTTTTCTGCGAGTGTAGATACCTGTTAAAATAAATAAATAAGTAATAATTAGAATAATAAGTAATTACAGGTAAAAATTTAAAAATTGTAAAATATATTATAAAATGTTTAAATAATTTTAACGCAAATTCTGTTGCGAAACAACAACATTTGTGTTTTTGTAAAAATATTATACTTAGTACACTAGTATAAGTTGCCGACCCTTAAAAGAAGAAAAGAAGAAAAAACATTTATTGGAATCACATAACAAAACACACAATTAAACATACAACATGTAACAAAACAGAATAAAAAATAATAACAATTAACATTGTTATTGTGATACCAACTTAAGATACCTATCATGTCATGTATCGTTAAATGACTCATAGAGCGTTAGCCCTAATGCACTAATGGATCATTCTAACTTAGTATTTACGCAATTTTATGGCAATAAAAATGTATCTTATCTTATCTTATCTTTCAACAAAATCACGGATACCTACAGTAAGTGGGTTAGTCGAACACAGAAATCTAGCACGCGTTGTATTGTGAAGGAAGGGTGAAGGATGGATAAAAACGAATAAATCCTATGAGCATTTATTGTCGTATAAAAAATATATTTTACCGAATGTCGTTACACGTGTTGTTACGTTGACAACGATTCGCTGGAGTAGAATTGGCCACACCGAAAATGCCAAAGACCAGTTAGTATAAAAATCATCTAATTAATTCCAGCAATTTTTTGGAAACATTTATACTATGAAAGTAGCCAATAATGCAGATGGCTAAAAGAAAAACTATCATTTATCGTTTTGTGAATTAATGATTCGACTTCTAAATGTCAGTTTTATATAGGGAAGTAAAGTTTACGGATCTTTATTTAGTGCATTGACTATTCAGCGATTTTAATTTATACCCATGCAAAACGTGATATACATAATGCCGGTTGTGAAATAACCCCAAGGGTCACCTGCAGCGACCGCCGGCAGCCGGCCCTCGGTACGACTTTTCCCACTTGTCTTCGGAGCATATGTAGAAATTAAGGCATTACTTAATGTTTACAGGTAACCTAGTCCATACCTTAGTCTTATTCATTTCAGTATAAACATTTGCACTCTGCTTTCTTATTTTCGGAGTGCAACTCGCTTTGGCTGCCTTTTTAAAAATCGGCATTATACTTACTTGTTTTTAAAGGCGTATTCATTTCAACAATGATGGGAGCCCAGTGTTCGATATTTGACCGTTTCACAAATTAACCTACCTATAAGTTAGTTTGTACATTAGTAATACCTACTCAGATAAACAAAAGTTAGACTAAATTCCTTAGAAACACTCTGTGCGATTGTTTGATCACACACTAATATCATAGTAGAATGCTAATATGGAGTCATTTCGCGCAAAAAGAACATGGCAGTCAAAAGTATTATAATTATCTCAGTCTTGCAAATTGGCTTTATTTTGGATTAAAAGACTTGTAAAAATTGTAAATTCATGCGACCAGACGGGATACCACCTAAGTCTAGAAACGGTGCCGGCGCGCCGGCGCTGCCAGATTTTGACTGAAGAGTCTTTCAGAGACATTGATAAGTGTCACACCTGCATGTCAAAGACTTAATTTTTGCGTTCTTAGTCGTTAGTAAATTGTTAGTAAGTTACATGAGCCCTGTAAGGGCATAGCAAAATTAGAATTAGAATAAAATTTACTTAAATCTAGGTAGGTATTACAATTATCTGAGATCGAGGGCAAAACTATTTATTATTCATTATATAAAACTATTTTATTATTCTAATATAATTTTTAAAATCTTTGTATTTTAGATATCTATTATCGAAGAGCAGTTACGAGATTGACATTTAAATAGTTATAAATGTATTATTAATTTATTTAAGTTCTTAATTTGTTGTACTTAATTTTGGTGCATACTATGTAACAAATTTTTGAAAAAAATAAATTATTTGTAATTGTATATAAAAATTGTTATTTATTATAATTATTTCGGCTGAAGTCATTTCAATGCTAAAGAAGACCTGAAAAACTGTTTCATAATCATTATTCGGTTGCAGAGATTGTGTTCATGGACATGAAAAATTAGAAAACAACTGAGTATGTGTTTTGTTTGGCATTGACAGATTTCACTTCACTTCATTAATTACTTCCATGTTTAAAACAATGTACCTAATAACGCCAACAAAAACATATGTTATAAAATACTTTAAAGATGGCTTATAGGTCAGGCGTTCTACAGTCTGACTGAATATTTCGGTACAAAAACAGCTTAGCGGCTGTTTCTATGTATTATGTACTTACCTACTAAAAATTGCATGCCCGTAGGGTAAATTATTCATATCTTTATTGCACTCCATAAGTTACATATGCATCCATATTCTCAACACCTGCTATGTATTTTACACAGTTTTATGGCAATAAAAATTTATCTTATCTTATCTTACTTTATCTTTATTTGCAACAACGTCGTTATTTCTAAAATGCAGAATTAAAAATTTGCTTGATAGAACAAATCCAAAGTCTCCTCTAAACAGTATCCATTTACATGATTATCTTTTTCATTTACTAAAGTACTTATGTACGTCGATAAAATAAGTACAGATCGAGGCGTGAAATACCCACGCGGCATCTCACAATACACAAAAACGGCTCTTACTATATGGCTGTTACAATTTATAAACCACTTGCCTAACTCCTTTAAGATTTTGATTTTGATTTTGGTCCTCCAGGGTAGAAAGTATGAGTCAATTAAAGGATATTTTTACAAAAAGTCATTTTATAGCTTAATGAATATTTTAATGAAACTTTTTAATTTTTATCTGATGATGAAATTTAAGTTTTGGGTTTTTTTATAAAATGTTTTTTTTTTAAATTTATATTTGTAATATAATGTATCTTAAATTTTTGTGGTTTTATGTTTGTAATACCCTGACAAGGTCATGACATGTCACTTTACTCACTACCTATCTTATAGCCTTAAAAACATCTGTTTTATTAGGGTTCCGTACCCAAAGGGTAAAACGGGACCCTATTACTAAGACTCCGCCGCCGTCCGTCCGTCTGTCTTTCTGTCTGTCTGTCCGTCAGGCTGTATCTCATGAACCGTGATAGTTAGACAGTTGAAATTTTCACAGATGATGTATTTCTATTGCCGCTATAACAACAAATACTAAAAAACAGAATAAAATAAATATTTAAGGGAGCTCCCATACAACAAACGTGACTTTTTTGCTCGTTTTTCTCAATATTGATAACGGCAACAGGTAGACGCTTGAAATATTTACAGAATATTTAGTTATATATTTTACTTTAAAAGTAAATAATTAAATTAAAATATAACAAATATTTAAGGGGGCTCCCATACAACAAACTTTTTTTTTGATGATTTTTGCTCGATATTGATAACGGCAACAGGTAGACGCTTGAAATAGTCATAGAATTTTGAGTTATATTATTCACTTTAAACATAAATAAATTAAAATAAAATAAATATTTAAGGGGGGTTAATTTATTTTTTCTCGGTCTTAATAACGATAACAGGTAGAAACTTCAAATATTTTTATAGATAATAATACCTAGACTCGCACTTGGCCGGTTTTTTTGTAAATGTAGCAAATAAATATATATGAATATGAATATGAGTAAACGCTATTGTTAAATTTTGTACCAGAAGATCGCAAATGATTTCAAAATTAAGAGCAAATTCCGTTCGGGGCCGACGGACCCGCGCAAGCGATGTTCATGTAAAAATATAACGATGTTTTGCGATATATCGATCAAAAATATCGACATTTTCGATATATCGTATATAAGTTTTATTTATTTATTCCGTACCAAATTATGTAAGAAAACACAAGAATTTATTAAAAGTAAGTTCAGTATTTGTGTCTAAATCTTCATTATTTTGTCAAGTGGATCGCGGATTGGCAATCTCCCGCTTGGGATTGAACCATCGATTAAATTTGGACGATTTCGAGACGCTAATATCGATATTTTGGCTGCAATGGCTTTGCGGTGCGAGTCCCATCCGCCAAGTTGGACGCCTTTATGGCAGAAGACTTTTAGCCGAAACGAGTGATGTACACCAATGTAAAATCATATTCACGAACGACACAGAAATAAAACAATAAAAATTGGTACTAACATAGTCTATTTTACATACTTAAAATTATTTTCATATATATGTAGGTTTTAAGGTATCTTTAGGTACTTATCTATGTAACTTTGTTGCGTGACAACAAATTACCAGTTTTCCTTATTGGACTTGTTGTGGCTATTAACTCATTAGGGATCTGATTACTTCTCTAAAAAGTGACAGCATATTCTGTTTTAAGCATTGTCTAACTGAAGCCATCGTTTTGTAGTAAAGCCGAGTAAGTTTCATTAGAATTGACTTATTAGTTGAAAACTATTGAACTTAGAAGGTAGTAAGTACCTACGGGGTACCAAAATGCAATTTCCATATTTCCTCTTCACACAGCGTTTGTCGTTTCTTGTTTATTTATTTAATTCAACTTTTGTATTCTGATAACTTCCCAATAAATAGCTGGAGCCTGGCGTGCATCGAGAACACACGCGAGCAGACGCCACAGCAATGGAATACCTTATAAATGGTACGCGCATCGATAAGAGGCGAATTGGGTCGTGGCCGCGGCGCTTTGTGGCGTCCTATTATTCCGAGCGCCGATAAAAAAGGAATGGAGGCTCGCGGCTAAACGCAGGAATGCTGTAGCGCTCGTTTTAGGCGGCGCCGGCGCCGGCCGCATTAATGCTCCGCCGACAACGCTCGCACATTAGCCCCTGCGGCTGACGCGCTCCGTTGACGCCGCTGCAACCAACAAAAGTGTGCTCCGGGTATTTAAAATTTAATTCTTAAACATAGAGTGCAGTTTACGACACAAACTGTATGTACATGAGTCGTCTAATATCAAAACGCTCCTTGAGTAGTTGTATTGGAACAGTTGTAAGTCGACGGTCGCGCGGGGTCGCAGCCCGCGCCCCCGCCCCCGCCCCCGCCCACCGCGCGGGTGACGTACGAGCGCGCGCTAATGAGCCGCCGCCCTTATCGCCACCCTCCCTAATGGGCGCAGCAGCGGCCAGACCCGCGACCAGACGTTACAAGAATCCTTTTACACGGCGTCAGACCAACTCCTAAACGAAATCGAAATCCAAATCCAATGTTTATGACAATGCTTGCGTGTTGCCTATCTTTTATCTTTTATTTATTTATTTATTTATTATTTTTATTATTATTATTATTATTATTTTTTTTAATTTTTTATTATTATTTTTTTCTGGATTCCACGGAAGATCAGCGTCGGGGTGCCAACCAGGTATCTCGACATTATGCTGAGTGGAGACCGATTCAACACCACGTCTAGTTCTAAGTCTTTTGTCCATGTTGCTGTTACTAATTTAAGTGGTTATGAATAAAAAATTTCTATTTCTATATTTCTATTTAAAGACACTAGTGTAATTATTATTGAAAGTTGTTTACTATTTCGGCTGAATGGTTTGTACTCGTAGGAAGGTACCAAGAGTCATGACAGTTTAAAAAATATGTGTTTGATATTGACAGATTCAAACCATCCGCATTTTTTAATATCTTTTGACTTTTTTGTAACATATTTTATATATACATTTTATTTTTCTGCACTCGGTCTCCTTATAAACTTTAACTAAGCCAAGTCCTCTATGCGCGCAATGTGCTTAAAAAGGGGGACAAAGCTTTTTCTTTACGCATTTATACCCAACATTATCTACTTAGATAAATAAATTTTAACCTAAATTCCTTTAAGACAATCTCTACTCTAGGCGACTGTTTGACCACAGGCCAATATGGAGACTCTTACGCCAAAAGAACATGGCAGTCAAAATTATTATATCTCAGTCTTGCACATCGACTTTCTTTTGAACAAAAAGTGGTGTTTTTTTATTTACTCGCTCGATTTGTAGGTATAAGCAGTACATTCATGCGACTGGGATGCTTGAAGACTTGAAGTCTTCAATCGGCACTGCGTGACTTTGATTGAAGAGTCTCCCAGAGTCATTTGTTGGCAACTGTACGTGCATACCTAAAGCAGCGTGGTGTAGCGACGCGATCGGTGCTTGGAAGTGTCGTACATTCCTGAGCTTTGTTTATATTAACAACATTAGGCTCGAGGCTGACAAAAGCTCTCTGTGTCGTGTACTTGGAACAGTTCTATGAAATGGGATCACTTTGTTTTTTAGCTTGGGCGCAAGAATATTAGAATATCGCGCCCGGCAGACTGAACTAATACTCGGTGAAGAAAGGTTGTTTTGGGACTCGTGTACACTATATCTTGTTTTTAAATACCATTTATAAATTACATTTAGTGACTTGTGAACATTAATAAGTTGGTTTTTAAATATAAGTATACCATTTGTATAACATTGAGTTATTATCAGAAGTGGGATGTGACCCAACCCAACTTACAAATAATGGGGAAACACAAAAATCTTAAACGTAAACATAAGCGAAGACGAGTTCGCTCAAGCTCGACTTCTAGTGATGCCAGTAGTGGCCGGACTCCGTCACCTCCACCGAAAAGAATATCACAGGTATTACGTAACAATGATACCGGAACTGTGAGTACAAACAATCCTTCTAATTTGTGCAACATAATACCTGACTTTGACCCGATAAAGGATGATATAAATGCATGGCTTAAAATTATTGAATCTTACACCAGGACTTTTAAATGGTCAGATGATATGATCCGAAAGTGTGGTATGACTCACTATTGCGTACCAAAAATGAGTGGCCTTCGTGGAAATGGAATGATTGGAAACAGAATTTACGTTCAATTTTCCAAATATAGCGAAATATGTTTGATCTTTTAAAGGAAATAAGCCGACGGAAAATCAATCGCTTTATGAATATTTTTTTTACAAAAGTGCAGAATAGATCGATTATCACTGAATTTTACAGAACAAGACATTATTTCGATAATTTGCGGTAATATAAGTGACTGTGGCATAGGTACGGAAGCTAGCAATTTTGTTACGTGTGAAAGCCTGGCTAGTGTATTTCATGGACGTATGTACCTATAAAACAAAAAGTACAAAACAGTTGAATAATAATATTCGCGATCGTGACAATCAGACAAAACCTATAAATCAACCACTATCTGCTCCTCAATTAGCTACGTCGACCACATCTACCGGAGATGTGTCGAAACAAGTAACTTCAACGAAGCACGGCTTAGACGCAAGTCAAATTCAACATCGAAAGTCAATTAAATGTTATATTTGTGATGGCAATCACAAAAGAAATCAGTACGATAAGAATAAATGCGATTATTGTGGCAAACGGGGTCATTTAGAATTAAATTGTTATTTTAAAAAGAATGACATAAAACCCGAATAACAAGAAACAAAATTTATGTCAACTTCAGATCCGCGAAATAAGTTGGTGAAGGCTGTTTGTGTCAATAATTTTGGTCATGAAGCTTTTATTGAAGTATCAACAGTGGGCAGTAGTTGTTCGCTAATATCGGAATCATTGGTAAAAAAAAAAAATATTTAATTGCTTTATTAGCTTAACAGCGGCTATTATCAAATTATCATTAGTTCCCACTTCCCAGTCGGTGGAAAAGACTGCTTTTATTACCGAAGACGGTCTTTATGAGTTTTTAAGACTCCCTTTTGGATAAGATAAGATAAGATAAGATAATTTTTTTTTGCCATAAAATTGTGTAAAATACATAGCAGGTGTTGAGCATAATAATGGAAACAATTTACCCTAGTCGGGCATGCAATTTTTAGTATTGATAAATTGGTTAATGCACCATCCTGTTTCCAACAAATGATGAATCGAGTAATTGGCAATTTAAGATTTGATAACGTGATTCTATATTTAGATGACGTATATATGGTAACGAAAACAGTTGAGGAAAATTTAAAGTTACTTGAGAAGGTTTTACAAATATTTAGGGAACACGGGCTAACACTTAATCAAAAAAAAAATGTCATTTCTTTGAAAATGAAATCGATTGTCTTGGTTACAAAATAAAACCGGATTGCGTGATGCCAAACGAGTCTAAACTAGTGGTAGTTGAAAATTATCCCACGCCCAAAACAATACACCGACTTCGACAGTTTCTCGGTCTCGTAAGCTACTTTCGCAAATTTATTAAGAACTGCGATGATTTCAGTTCCACTAACGAAACTGTTGAAGAAGGACTCTGTATGGGTATGGAATACGACTCATGAGGAAGCGGTTCAAAAGTTAAAGAACAAACTAACATCTGATAGCGTACTTACCATTTTTGTCCCAAATAAAGAACACATCTTATATAAAGACGCAAGTAGAGACAGTATTGCCGGCATTCTCCTGCAGGTTACGAATGAGGATGAGAAACCTGTCCATTAAAACAGCAGACATACTATTGAGGATGAAAAAAGGTGTCATTCTTTCGAATTGGAATTATTGACAATCGTGTGCTCGCTCCAAAGATTTGGCTCTATTTGTTAGGATCTTCATTTAAAATTATAACCGACTACAATGCCGTTAGATACGCACTAACAAAGAAAGAGATTATTCCCCGTATTGCACGATGTCTACATAAGAATTTTCATTCGAAATTGTACACCGAGAAGGCACACATATGCAACATGTAGATGCCTTAAGTCGAAACCCAGTGCACACCGGAGAAAAATCTGAATCTGAAATAATAACGTACAGTAATGTACTATAACTGAAGCTGATTGGCTGCTCTCGGTGCAGTTACAAGATTTTGAATTACAACATATTAAAACAATTTTAGAATCAGGAAAGGCCGAAGATAATAAAGATATTTACAAAAACTATGAGCTGTTAGGTGGAAAAGTTTTTTGGATGTCCCACGGCCGCCGATGGGTAGTGCCAAAAAAAAAAAGTGTGTGGCAAATAATTAAATGTAATCATGATGATCTCGGTCATTTTTCCGTCGATAAAACAGTCGAACGAATAAAGAATCTATATATATTGGTTTCCCCGAATGCGTAATATCGTGAAAAAGTACATAAAGAATTGCTTAAATTGTAGTTACTACAACAATAAAGGAAGTCCCAAGAAGGGCGAACTATACTCTTTGCCAAAGTATGCAAAACCCTTTCATACGTTTCACGTTCATCATTTAGGACCTTTCGTGGAAACTAAAAACAAAAGTAAATACTTATTAGTCATTGTGGACGGATTTACAAAATTCGTGTTCATCTCGGCAGTCCGTTCGACAAAAAGTTCTATTGCTATTAAAGAATTAGAGAATATTTTTAAAACATTTGGAAATCCTAAAAGAATTATAGCAGATGCAGGAACATGTTTTACTTCTCACGAATTTATTCAATATTGCAAAAATAAGAACATACGTGTACATACTATGACAACTGGTATGCCTCGTTCGAACGGCCAAATTGAGAGATTCAATAGGACAATTTTAGAAGCCTTAAAGGCCACTGGCGCTAACACTACTGATGATAGGTGGGACTTGTGCATCAAGTCTTTGCAACAAAGTTCAAACAACACAATTGATAAATCTATTAAAGCGGTACCATCCGAAGTTTTTCTTGGATATGGATTACGCTCAGATAGTGATGCCTTAGCCCCGGAACTTGATGACGGACAGGTCAATGTGACCAAGTTACGTGAAAAGGTAGATAAGAATATTAAAACCAACGCCGATTCACATAAGCTGCGGTTCGATAAATCACAAACAAAGGCACAAGGAGATTTAGTACTAACAAAAGTACAAAGTCAGAGTAACGATGGGAAAAGCAGAAAATTAAGGCCCATCTTCAAAGGCCCCTTTCAAGTAAAAAGATATTGGGGAACGACAAATATGAGGTGGCGGATGTAAGAGGTAGTGAAAGGAGTGCAAAAAGATATACTGATATTACAGCAGCCGAAAATATGAAGTCATGGATCCGGATAGCTGAACTGAATTCTGACTAAAATATTTTGAGTGGTATACATAATTGTTTGGCGTGTTGGCAAGTTGTGCGAGTCAAGATAAAATAATGTTTGTAGATGGGATTTTAACTAGTTTCTGAAACTAACTTGGGACACTTAAGTGAACGAAACGTCTTTAAGTGCAAGTGGTTTTAGAATGTGATCAAATTAGGTGCTTTGCTGAAACTAACTTGGGACACTTAAGTGAACGAAACGTCTTTAAGTGCAAGTGGTTTTAGAATGTGATCAAATTAGGTGCTTTGCTGAAACTAACCTGGTACACTTAAGAGAACGAAATGTCTTTAAGTGCAAGTAATTTTGATCGACCATTAGCAACATAATAGATCTAACTTGGTACGCTTAAGTGTACGAAATGTCTTTAAGTGCAAGTGGATCTAAGTTATTATGTGACGAACCGGGTCTAAGTTATTATGTGTGGCTAGTTCCCTATAAGTGCCGGTGGACATTTGCAATTGGGCTGATGGTCGGATAGTCAGGAAAATTGATGATTTGAGGATGATCTACACTACGAGTTACAACAGGGATTCCACAATTTGAGTTATTACATTGAAATGTGTCACACCAGCATTTCAATGTTACAGAAGACGTGAAAAAACGGTTGAAAATGTTGACTACAGAGATTGTATGACCATAACCACAGCGGAAAAACTATCAGTGTGAAATATCACGTCCGCTATTTTGGGTCTCAAAACAGATGTCATGCCTATTCATAATCGACACCCAAGAAAGCCTTAAAAAACGATAGGTACTCATTTTTTTATTTGTTATATTTTGTTATATTTATTTATTCAAAAACTCACTGGCTTACAGTATAAGTACACCAAAGCGCCAACAAGCAAAACTTTTTTACATGCATTGATTAAAAATTACATTTAAAATCTTACAAACACATTTCAAATTAATAGATAAGTACTAATAATAACAATAATAGATATAGAACAATACAAAACAAAAGTCATTTGAAATCAGAACAACAAATTTGCAAATACAATGTCAATATTATATAAAAAAAAGGAATAGTCAAGCTAAAAATAATACTATTACAATAAACATTAAGATTAAATAAATTATCATGTCACACTAAGATACATATGGATCTTGTGACATAAGTACGTAAAGCTATCTGCAAACAGGTCAAGATCCTCGTGCCGAGCGAGTATATCTCCTATGAGACTTATATTAGAAGGAGGCAAACGAGCAGGCGGGTCACCTGATGGGAAGCAATCACCGCCGCCCATGGACACCCACCCGCAAGACCAGAGGAATCGCAGATGCGTTGCCGGCCTTTAAAATATTGAATTTCTTAAAAAAAATCACATCCGCCATCTTGTGTCTCGAAATGCTCTTAGCTCGAAATACATGTCATATTAAAATTGGCACCCACGAAAACCTTAAAAACGATACCCATATTGACTTTTAAAAAAAGATAACGTCCGCCATCTTGGATCTCGAAATTGATGTCATATTCATAATTGATTACCCACAAAAACCTTAATAACGATACCCATACTGACTTTTTTTTTCAATCACTTCCGCCATCTTGGATTTTGAAACAGATGTCATTTTTATAATTGAACCCAAAAAAACTTCAAAAACAATACCCCTAATGACTTTATTAAAAAAATCACGTTCACCATCTTAGATCTTGAATTAAATGTCATACCCATTATTGACTTTTTTTCAAATTTGTCAAAGACGAATAGAGCCTCAAAATAATAACTAAAGCTATATTGTTCTGAGGATAGAGCTAATAATAAAAAATTAAGGTCCCCGCCTTCTTGGACCTCCAAATATAGATGTCACAATTATTCATAAACAGCACCTCCGATTTCAAAATGAGAAGATAAAAAAACACTTTAATAGTGTCTGTCAATAACCCCTATTACTTTGTATCCTCCGATTCCATTTTTGAAACAATGTTTAGCCTGTAGGAATTGTATCCTAACCAAGGCAATGAAAAATCAAAAAGATAGAATATGAGTTTGGATCGGCATTGACAGATTTCGGCCGCTCCCCTTTCATTTTTGAAGAATGTATGAACAATGTTTATTTTATTTAATGTATTTGTAATACATATTATAAATATATTTTACCGTATGTGAGATCTTCTCCATAAAACTTTAACTGTACCAAATGTCCAAATCTCACACTCTTCCATGCGCGCAATTTGCTTAAAAAGGGATCCGAAGATTTTGCTTCATGTATTAATAGTTTGAAATAGACGCCTCAGATCTCAGACGCCTTATATCAAAATAAGAAGACTATTAAGGAATACAAAATGAGATGTAAACATTATTTCGTGATTCGTAGGCAAAACCAACTATCCTTACATTAAAAACTTATTTAATATAAATTACAAAATATTTCCTTTTCCATTAGTCACAACGATACTCGTTCTCAACTTCGCTACATAAATTGTAAAAAGCTTTGACATATTTCGAATCACACATAATGTGTTTCTTGTTTTTTTATTTTTAAAAAGCACTTTTAGTAAAACATGCATTATCCCTTAAAAGAGTCATTAACCCTACTTCAACAAAAAACCTTGCTTTTTCGCCCGTCCACTTGGATTGAAATTTATAACAGTGCCAAACATGTCCGGTCCGGTGACGCGCGATAACCATCGGGCAGCCTCCGCCGGCGCCGCGCCGGCCGCCCGCGCCGGCCGCAGCCACGGGACGCACCGGAAGCCTTCCTTACAGCCATTACCTTAATGAAGCGCATTGCATTTTTTTATTATTGAAGCTGTGCAGCCTTACTTTGTTAATTTTAAACAGTTATGTTTGTGATAATTAAAGTTCAAGCTATAAACATAGCAGAATGTGCATTGGAAACACCAGCATAATAATTATTTTAACGTTTCGTATGATCACTATTTCCAATCGAATTTTTTTAATTAAAAAAATTTTTGAATTAAAATATGTTGCTCTATTATATTTGTAAGCATAGAGTGACTCTCCGAGTGTTGTTTCAGGATGATCGCAATGATAAATATCTGCCTTACAGTAGGAACCTCACAGAGCTTGTACAGATCCGAAGTAGGGAAGCGAAAAGTTTTAAAGCGGCTTACTTTTAGGACGGCTCTTTGTGCACGCTCCAGTTTCAGCAATAAAGTCTTAGAGGCACCACCCCATGCTATAATGCAATAGCTTAAAAGAGATTGACAGAGGGCGTAGTACACCATGTAAGGACCAAGGACTTTCACGTCAGCTATATGTCAAAGATTTTTGAATACATAAGTGTTTCGATGTAAGAAGAGAAGGTCATCTTTTCGTCCAGAGCAACTCCAAGGTATTTCAAAATTCAAAATTCAAAATCATTTATTTAGTTTAGGCTACAAATAGCTCTTATGAACGTCATTATGCCATCGGTTCGTAAGTCTACTCTGGGCGGGAGATCTTGTACTGAGAAGAACCGGCAAGAAACTCAGCAAGTGTCCAGATCTTTTCTCCCTTACATCGTCAAAAATATTGGAAAATGCCCTATCATAAAAGGACATTTTCCATCACAAATAAAAAACACATAATATAAAGAACAATCACATGAAAAAAGAAAAAAAAATTTGAATGTGTCACATCAGGTAAGCTTCGGGCACTCACAACTAATCAGGGATAGAGGGCTGGTGAACGAATCATGGTTATGTGCCGTGATTGTGCGATCAGCGATTGACGAGGGAAGTTTACGCAAGTAGAACGTCATATATTTTGTTTTCTCTACGTTTAAAGTAAGCGTATTTAAACTTAGCCAAGCCGTAACCCTATCAAAAGCATTATGTGCTTGTTGAAAGGCATCATCCCACGTATCCAACGTAGCAAGCAACACAGTATCATCAGTAAGAGCGAGCAGTTTCACATTTCCCAAGTTAAGGTTGCACATTTCGCTAACATAGACCAGGAATAATGTTGGTCCCAAAACGCTTCCCTGTGGAACCCCATACAGTTTCAATTGTTCGCCTCTTTCCCCAAGAGCTTCCAATTTAGTTATATATAGT
The DNA here is from genome assembly GCA_963082485.1 of Eudonia mercurella. NCBI lineage: Eukaryota > Metazoa > Arthropoda > Insecta > Lepidoptera > Crambidae > Eudonia > Eudonia mercurella. Next base: position 39,350 of record OY720025.1, on the reverse strand, counting down.
TTTAGTATTGACACTGTATCAAAAGCCTTTGCTAAATCTAAGAAGATGGCTATAGGTTTCTTCCTCTTATCTAGAGCATCTACTATGTGATCAGTTATTATGCACCGCATCGCCTGTGGATTTTGCATTTCTGAACCCGTATTGCGATTCATAGAGCAACTTATTATGTTCTAAGTAATTTTTCACCAGGGGGCCTCAGAGAACAGAAAGGTGAGAGTTGATTAGGTTTGGAGTAGTTAATTTAGGTTATATCAGTGACCAAAACAAACCGCGAGCCGACAAGCGAACCGAGCAAACCGAGCGTGCCGCGGCAGCGGCTGGCGAAGCGCCAGCAACATATTTTTGATGATTATTATTGTATTGTTTAAAACATATATATATTGTATTTTGGTCAGAAGGCCTTCTGATTGACAGAGAGAGGCTGTACAACCTGCGGTTTGCGGACGACATTGCTTTGATCTTGGACGACATCGATGACATGGTGGTTATGCTCTACGAACTTGGCATTGCAAATGAACCTGTCAAAGACCAAAATAATGATCAACATACTAGAAGCGGAAAATCACAAATTCCCTGTTAAAGTAGTTGACTACTACGTTTATCTCGACCATAAAATTACTCTTGGGCTTAAAGAACGAGTAGCAGAAGTCGAACGGAGAGCGGCGCAGGTTTGGCAATTATGAGATCGCAACATCTCAAATGGAAGGTCTTCAACCAATGTAATCTGCCTGTCTTCACTTATGGTATAGAGACTGTAGGGACACATACATTGTAAGTTGCGCTGAATTGCGAAATGCGCACAGATCGAATGAACGCCAGTGTAATCCAGTAGCCAGTCGTCTCCCGTCACGCGTCGCGTTCACTAGCTTAGCCTTAAGTTATAATAACTTTGTTATGTGTACAGCTATACAGTGCAATATACATCTACAGTGACTATTGAAGTTTTACTTTATAGACCTTCTGATACTCGATAAGTAGTGCCGGTCGGTAGCAACTTCGTGATCCAGTACCTGTGCATTCTTGTCAGATAAAGCTACCACCGCCCACACTTACAAGACCACCATTTTAACCGAAAAGTCTGACGAAAAACTCCGTGTCGCACAGAAGGCCATGGAGACAACTATGCTCGGTAGGTATCACCCTTATGGACCGTAGAAGAAATAAGTGGATTCGGCAGAAAACTAAAGTGGTCGACGTGGTCGAAGAAATAGAGCGCAGAAAGTGAAGATGGGCAGGACACCAGGATGACCAGAATGAACCGCAGCCGATGGGCGAGAAGATCGCTAGCATGACGACCCCGCGCTAACACCCGCGGCAAAGGTCGACCGCCCAAGAGAAGGACGGATGGTATCCGGCAGCAAACTGGTACCAACTGGATGCGTGTGGCAGCTGACCGTCAAGAGTGGAGAAGCAGAGGAAGGTTTAAGTCCGAAGACGGCGCTACAAGGGCTGCAATATATAGATGATAGAATTATTTGTCAAACGTTCCCTTTGTTTTCTGAAAAATGTTGATAGATAAGTCAGTTTATCTTTTAAAATAAAATAGAAATATGTATTTTTAAAATGGCAGCTTACCATTTGAATGTTTATGTTTTGATGCCATTGTTATAGCAATAGTCCACTTGATGCTGACCAGATCTCGGCTTCCAAGCCTGTCTGCCTGCCTGCTCCTGGCTATTCTCGGTTGGCACGTCCCGCAGCACCTCCGCTTCAGTGTCTCTTTCACAAGTGTCTGGCAAAGTGTTTAGAATGTTAGCGTGTAGCGCATTTATTTAAATCAATTAATTTTTTATTTATTAGATGCACAAAGCAGGTTACCACCACAAAAATAATAAACATACATGAAATTTAAAACTTAAAGACTAGGGTAAAGCCCTAGTGCCTTACAAATAAACAAAGAATAAGGTCCAAATAGTTATTCCGAGTTTTGTCTCTTTTACTCTAATTTGAAATGACGTTTAGGTACATGACGGGACCAAAACACGGAATTCGGACCTTATTTTTTATTTATTTGTAAGGGCCTAAATATGTACCTAAACCGCCTCTGAGGTCTAGTCATAGTCTAGTCATAGTCATAACATCAATGTTTGTAGCATTGTTATGTTCCGGCGGCTAGAGAGAAGATAGCCAGTGCCTCAGTAGTTGAGGATTCCTGGTGAAGTAGGCTTCAACCTTCGGCCTTATCATCACTTGACATCAGGTGAGGTGAAAGCCAAGTGCTTACCCGAAAGTAATAAACAATACTACTGTATTGTAATAGTAGGTGTCATGGGGGTCCGTGTCGGATAATCCAACACGTGCCAATATTGTCAACGCTAATGCACCTACTGTGAGAACTAAGGCATGGCCTATATACCTATCTTAACATTTTTATGCAAGTTTATGATAGCCATGCTTAACATAAAAATTTCAGCAATTGTGACATTACATTTTCTCACGTGATCATATTTCAGTTTTAACTCTCAATCTTAATACTTACAAAAAGAATAATCCTTAAAGTTTCTTGAGGAGACTAATGATTGTATGCAAATGTATTGTTAATACTGTAACATTAGAGTTGTGGGGTATTGTGGTCTCGGGGGCTGCGCGGGCGCGGCTTTGGCGGCGGCGGCGGGCGGCGAGGGCCGCTGCTGTAGCCTATTGTCCCCTTATCACGCTCTTTGTAACCTTTCCCGGAACGCGTAAGTTGTCGATAATTCGTTTACAATCGCCCTTTGTTCTTGCTTTGACTTCAGTTGCCGAGCACGAGTGTTGCGTGGGAATGACCCCACCGTCAACCCTCGAGGCAGTAAAGGTAGTTCATAGAAATAGAAATTGGCAAAAAGGATTGGCTGACGTTTCGGACCCATAGCACAGACCTTGGTCACAGTAAGAATGGTCACCTTAAAGTATTTTTTAGTTTGATCTAGTGTTAAATTATTTTATACGGATGTGTTTTGCTTTATAAATACTTACGGTGAAACAAAAAAATACTAAAATAAAATTAATAGTAAATGCAAGACTCATTTTAGGTAGGTAGGTCACAGATCTACCATTAGGGTACCCCTTCCTCATGCAAGAAAGAAGAAACAAGCACGACCACGACGAAACAAGATTATCGATTGTACAGAAATGTATGAAATAGTTAATATATTTATATTATAATTACAATATAACATAAGCAAAATAAGAAAGAAATAAAACAAAAAACTATAAAAAAGTAGTGTCGATTAGTGATAATTTATTTGCTATAAACATGGTTGGAAATATACAATTGGTTTCACATGTTTAGCTATACATTGTAGGCATTCACTTGTTTGTAAAGTAAATAGCCAATAACTGTCCCACTGCTGGGCAAAGGCCTCCATCATTGAAATCAAGTCATCACTACAATTGAAGGGTAATGGCTTAATCACCACGCTTGCCTAATGCGGGTTGGTGATCACAAACCCGAGCTGGGATTAAACCCGGGACCTCGGGTATCGGCCACTGCCGTTTTGCCACTCGGCCAACGAGGCGGTACCTACACTTGTTTAGTTCACATAAAACAATTAATTTAATACAATTTGTGATTATAAATATGAATGCAGCAAAATATAGTACCTATTAAGTAAATAGCCTATGACAGTCCTACCCCACTGCTGGGCAAAGGTCTAGAAACTACATTATTGAAATCAAAACATCACTACAGTTGATGAGTAATTGCTTAATCGCCAAGAATCCGGCCATTGAGACACAATTGTCGACGTTTTAAAATAGCAGAATCAAGACAATGGATGCTAAGAAATTAGTGCGCTTTACTCTGCTACCGAAGAGGACTTTGAAAGAAGTTTGACTTTAAACTCCACGACCCAAGCAGTGGCCTCTGCGAGTTGTGCTGGTCTTGATAGCGCGCTTGACAGCTTCGGTCACAAATCTGGCAAAAAAGGGAGTGCATTATAGATACATGTCATGAGACATGTGTACATGAGACAAAGACCGGATCGAGAAAGTGTTCGTTCTGATTTGGCGTTGAAACCTACCGAGATGGTCTCCCGCGCGCGTCGGTGCTTGCGCTGCTCGTGTAACCTGGCTGTCGGCAGTGGTGTCACCACAACACAGTAACACGTAATGTCAAACAAACTTGATGAGGAAAGGTTATTACTTTTCCATAAAACGAGTGCTTTAGCTACTTATCTTGGGATCAGAACAATGTACCTATGTGATTTTGACTAATAATAATATAATAATGTGGAAAATTATATTAATGACAAAAATACAATGGATATAGTGGTACTAATATAATAGTAGACGTCAATGTGATTTTTTTATTTTATTATTTAACTTATAAGATATTAATAGCTTTTGCTGAGTTTTTTTTTAAAAGTTCTTTTGTAATAAAAAGAGGTAACTTTGTAGGTTATTTTAGTAAGATCTCTAATGTGGTCTTTGGTATTAGTTAATTCAACATTACACAAACAACAGAAAAACACCAATAGGTGCTCCAGTATCAAAACTAAACTAAACCAATTATAGGTACATAAATATTGAAATAAAAAATAAAAATTAAAAACATGCTAAAAATTATATATCCATCCGTAGCGTCCGTTAGTCAGGTAGGTACCTACGCTTTCGGGCTTAAGAATAAATCTGTATCTCGTATGATGGGAAGCCATCGTGACAAACGCATTGTGCATTCTTATAACTAGCTTATAAGTAATAGCTTAATTACTAACTTATACGAAACGCAAAAATGGTTTAAACAAATTGTATACTTAGGTACTTACAGTTATTGCCAAACTAGAATTATCTGTTGCTTTGGGAATTCGTGCCTCAATTTTCTTACTACTTACCGACTAATTATTAAAAAATAACACGATCTCATGTACGTACATACGTCTACCTAGGAAGTAGTTATAGTACCTACCTTATACACAATAATAATACAGAGGTGTACCTAGGTAATTTGATATTGTTAAACGATTCGTGTGAGTCATACATCACTTAACCTCCAAAGCTGTTGGTAGGTATTTATGACTTTATCGTGGAGGTCGTTCAAGATAAGATTAAATGTAACATTAGGTTATCTGTATAATGATTTAATTATGTTAAAGGAATTGTACTCAAGAATTTAACAATGTGTAGGTATTAGTGATAATGAGACTGTTGCGCAAGGAGAGCTAGTACAAGTAGAAAGTTTCTTAACTATTCAGTAAATATTTAAAATAAATGAATAACAAGGTAACGAATGAGGCATTTATTGTTTGTTTTAAGTGTTATTTTAGAAGTAGAAACTTCTTGGTGATGATTAACCTTCGCTACCTCCGTGTACCTACTAGACGGTACCTATTTTGTAGGTGCTTATCAATGTTTAGCTCCTAGCGTGGGAGATAAATCAAACAGCCAGTATGTTGTCTATAGCTTTGTGAGCTGAGAGCTAAGTTGTTTTTACATCTTATATACTAATTATTACAATGCTTAAGTATATTCGTCAGCTGGAAACAGCGAGTGTGTGTGCTCTAGATACAAAGTCCGAGTTGACGCTACAGATGTTTGCAGTTCATTATTTCAATAGGTACAAATCAGCTCACGCAAGTGTGATGAAGAGTCGCGGGCTAATCGCTACGGTTCAATTAATAAGCAGTAACCATCAGCCCTCTATTAGCATTGCCGTGAGAGAATTGGAGCAACGGGAAGCTGTCGAGCCCCAGCCGTAGCCGGCTGGCGAGCCGATTTACGAGCGCCGTCAATTAACGTCTAGCTTGATTTAGAATAATTCCTCGCCTGCCAATTAATTAGGGGGCTTTGATGTGCGGCGCGCGGCGCGGTCCGCCGTGCATGCGTCCATAAACAAAAAACCAGGCTTCATTCCATTAGGGCCGAAAAACTAACCCCGCTATAAATCTCCGCACCCATTACGCGCCTGCCCGCCCACAGGCTCGCGATTTATGGAAAAGCGCATTTTCCTCGGCCGCGGCCCGCCCCGCCCCGCCCACTGTGCACCGCCCCCGCCCCCGCCCCGCCCCCGTCCCGTGCTGGCAGGGCCGAGGTGCGCGGGGCGGCGCAGTGCTCCCGCGCGCCTCGCGATAGACGCACGCGCAGATTACGATCGAGATCGCGCCTGATAACGCCCGACAGTGCCGCAAGTGCAGTGATACTTTGTGATCTAGTATTTGATTAGACCTTTTACAACGATCTACGTGACCTCAGCCTATCTGCGGATCACTTAAGGGCCGACGGACTTTGGTAAGTCTGTATACCGTGACCTCGTCTTTTACACGTCAAATAATGCAATGTTTCATAAAATTTTGTTGTTTGCCGTATATATGCATGTCATCTCTGAGAGGCAATCAAAGGCTACCGTAGAAGTCATTTACATTAAACCTTAATTTGACATAGTACTTTATTAAAAAAAGATTTATGACAGCTACGCTTTTTGTGCGGTATTGCGAGAAGAAGAGAATTCTTGTAAAAGATACTTTACTCACTCATTTTACGTATTCCTAGATGTTTTTTTAGATATTTAAATCATGACTGGTGTTAAACATCTAAGGTTAATTCTACGAAGGTGGATGTCACTTTAATAATACCTAGGTACCTACTTAAAGTAAATTTTCAACGGTTTTATACAGTTGAAGTTGTATTCGGAACTGAACATTAGAACAATCATTAACTTTCGTTTATTCAATTTACACTTAATTTTAATATTACCTAAAGATGGTTGGAATGTGAAACCAAAATGCACTTTTACATAAAATGAAAAACATTATCTGATTTGCCACACCTGCAAAGGTATCAATAATATCATCATCGTCATCATCATCAGCTCATTTTATGTCTTCACTGCTGGGGCACGAGCTTTTCCTATGCGCGCGGGCCCAGTGCGGATTGGTGGTTGTTAACGACTGCTAATGCAGTCGGGACCAACGGCTTTACGTGCCTTCCGAAGCACGGAGGAGAAGGGTCCTTTATAGACATTTTTTTTCAAATCACAAATATATTAACAAACAGCAATCATTTCAAATGTAATTATATTATATTATTAATATATTATTGATGGCGAACTAATATTGTCTATAATGCGAGTACGGTAGTATTATTAGGTGATGATAATACCAAAGTTGTTACGTTCACTACTTGTCTACCATAGGTATTGCTTTGGTCTCTACACAATGTTATCTATGAAAAACCAAATTTCGTTGATAAGCTAAATGCGTTCTCATAATATTTGAAATGATCGCGTTTGTAAATAAATTTGTTATTTAAAAAAAAATATGTTTAATGTCTAAAGGACCTTTTATCTTATCCCAAACCTGCTAGTATAGTGCATGCAGATATAATTTTTTATTAAATACTACTTGAACACAGCCTGCCCACCAAGAAACAAAATCACAGAAATGTTTACCTGAAAATACTTAATAACTTTAAGACCAATTTAATCACGAGTACCTACAGCTTATTTTGCACTTATAGTGGAAAATAAGCTATATATAATGTAGATTTGACGATATTTTATTAACTGTAAAATACAAGCCAAAACACATACATTGAAGCAAGGGTGCGTTGCAACCCTACGAACAATAGCGAGCGCTGCAGAGCCCTCGAGGCGGCGACGGCGGCGGTGCCGGCGGCCGGCGGCGGCCCGCATTCCGCCCATAGCGAACGCAACAGTCACCTTACGGATATTTGCCAACAACTAACTGATAACGACATCTAACAGCTGGGCCGTTTACTCCCAGCGGCAGCGTTTTATTGTTTGGGTAAAAATGTATGAAGTCGTTATCTCTAACAATGGAGGAATCTATTTTCGAAAGCAGTCATTTGTGGTTCAGTTGTAATTTGTACTAGCGATAGCGGTCGCCCAGTGGTTGAAATTCGACCGTAATTCACAAAATATACATTGTAATGTTAAGCTTTATACATACATTTCATCTCTGCACTCCTCCGGGTGAACTTAGACTATGCGAAATCTCAATTTCCTCTGTGCGCGCATTGTGCTTAAAATAAAAAGGAAAATAACGGTCGGTAGTCTACCTAGTCTACTGGTCGTCGTTGTCGTGGATAAAATACTCCAACCGAGTGTCTATGATTCATTTGTAGTATTTAAGAGGTAGAACTACCAAGGCTGTTTTCTCTTCTCCCCGCACCCTCCTAACTACAACTCTTCTCTTAGCAACACCAACCAAACTGTCAAAAAATATTATATCAATAAAATAAAATAAAATAAAATACGCGTCAACCGCCATTACCGTTACAAATTACCGTTTTAAAATACCTCCGCGTCCATTTTTTTTTTAATTTCTCAACAATTGCTATATCATTTAATATATGTAAGACATTTACCTAAATATATTTTACCATTTGTGACTCCTTCTCCATATACCTTAACGCAATTTGCTTAAAAGGGGCAAAAGAGTTTACGCTTCTCCTATTAATTAAAGACTACTTACTTTAGTACTGATTTTTTTTATTAACGTTATCCGTTTTCACATATTATTCGTTTAGTTTTTAAAAGCTGGTTTATTATTGGGATAGATATTTATTAGATACACTAAAAACGACTCGTTGCGACACATACTATAATGTTTGTTTAATGCACAAACGCAACTTACTGAAATAAATGGGAAGACAAAACATCAGTCAACGTACTCCCTGTCGCAGATAGTAACATACAAACGTTTTAAGTGAATGTCGCCGCCGCCGCCGCCGCCGCCGCGTTATGAAACTGCTCCGTAATTTGCCGTCACTAAATAATAGTACAAGTCTCAAGTTCTCTTTTACATTTTAAGCCTTATCTTATAGTTATGAATAAAATATGCTTTTACAAATACGCCGGTCGTTAGATATATTCAATATCCACACATGACTAGGAACATGTTTTCTGTTCATTCTATCTTTAAGCTGTCCAGTTGTTTGTGTTGTCTTTTATAATTCACTGAATTTACCGTTTATCTCATTGTTCATCTTATTGAGTTCTGTAATTTTGTCGTCGTTGTCGCAAAACTCCAAGGCATTTTGATTTCATGCGTAAAAAAATAGCGTTGCGACACAAAACCCAGAGAGCTCAGGTAATGGATGCTGCGGACCCTTCGAGCGATCACACCTTTGAGTTTTTCAACCTTAATTAGTATTTTGACTAAAACTTTTAAAAATTTTAGGCCTACAATCCACATTTAACCCTTTCCACGCCAATGACAGATATATCGAACAAACCATTTCCGTGCCCAACACGCCAACGACTGATATTTCAGACAAAAAAAAATAGTGGAACTAAGTCTTTGATTTCTTCTTGCCTGAAAGCCTTTATTCAAGTTTATGTCGGTATTTCCAAATATTTAATATCTGAAGAATAAAATAAAGCTACATTTGAAGAATAGTTTTACGTCGTTTCTCTTTAATTTTTGATAAACACAACCCCTTTTTTTTGCCGAAATCAAAGCTATTTTTACCTTAGTGTCCAGCGCCAAAGACTGATATATGAGACAGTAGTGCTGTTACCAAACCCTTAATTTATCGTATTTTTATTTAAGTCGTATTTTTCTAAAATCCTTTAATACTTAGGAGTAACCTTCTTCACTTAAAATCAAAATAAAGGTATCCGCTTTTCTTATGCAATACGATAAAATCATTGTTATAATACATTAATTTCATGCAAAATTATTACATTTACTTTATACTTAGATGTTGTTTTTTGCTCGTCGCATGACCCCAACACTATTTTCTTGAATAATATATTCAGTGCTAAACGCCAATGTCTGATATATCGGACAGGAAGTGACGTCAGAGACGATGGATCTTTCTAGAACAATTTATTTAGTGATGTGAATTGAAGGTATTAAAAAAATATATATTCGGAACCTACCCTACATAATATAATAATGACATATTCTTTGTTATTATTGAATTGAATTGAAAAATTTGTTATTATGAACTGAATCAGTATTTATAAGGTATTTAATATTTTAACTATTTTGAATAAAGTATTTTCAATTGTATTTTAAGTGTTTTAATATATATTTAGTTGGAATGGGATTTAAATATTACATATTCATATCTAATTATCGATGTTTAGATTTCACCGGAAACAGTAACTTCACTAAAACTTGAAAGAATTACGCCAAATTCATATATATCCCATACGCCAAAGTCATATATATCAGACAAATAGTGCTGCGGTAAAAGAATATCAATATGAGGATTTACTTGGCTTTATGGAAAATAAAATACTGTAAAATACATTCGAAAGTTATTAATTATTTTCATATTTGTATGGAAGGATGTTATAATTCGAAATAAAGCATATTTTGATGCAAAATATGCTCAATAAAAAATATTTTTATTGAATCTCGATAATTGAGTGTCTTTTCACTAGTAATAATAACTACAATTTATGTTAAAAGAGGCCGTTGCGTCACGGGCACGATTTTCAGAAAAACGCGTGGCGTGGAAAGGGTTAAAATAAAGCATATGGTTTGTCTTAGGCATATTATTTTCGTAGTCCGTCCGTAGTCACTGGAATAGGTACTGAGGAATTGGTTGGTCTTAAATTAGTTTGTAACATGCTACCGTCATCAATATCTTTTAAACACTACAAATCCCCTTGTTTAAGTTGGTATATCATTGGCAAAAAAGTATACCGACAAATAAGTAAATTATATTTTAAAAATATAGTAAACTGACGCTGATTTCAATAGGAGACCTATTTAAATTCGATAGTCTCTGATCGACTTTCATTTCAACGAACACCTTTGATCGATTGCTCCATTCAACGATGCCTTATTGCAACGACACACAATACTCGATGTAACAATTAATCAAAAAACAAAAACCTTTCAGCGGATTGCCGCTTATTGATTGGATTGCCGGTTATATGTATTGACATATAACCGTCAAAATATTTAGTCAATATGACATTTCACCGAAGTGTAGTATTTTTTATATTATAATGATTTTTTTTATAATTTCCATAAATATACAGAAAATAACGTTGCGAAAAATATAAGTGATTTGCGATAACTCATATATAAGTAATCATATCGATGGTAGTAATGTATCGTTGTGGTAATATGCCATAGTTGAATGGAGCAATCGATCAATGATATTCGTTGAAAAGAAAATCGATCAAATGACTTTCGAGTTTACATAGGAGACGAGCTTTCAAGCGTGCTAATTAGAATCATTAAAAACCAGAATGTAAAGTAACTGTTGATCCTCTTCAAACTACCAAACGCATAATAACTATAATACTATATTGACGACCCTCTGGCTCCGAATAATACTTAGTAATTGTATTGAAAGCAGCCACTGAAGCTTTCCCCCGTTGATCTTCATAAGTAAACATCACACGCATAAAATGCTCGTTTAATATTTTAGCATAATACGTTGTGTGATTGTGTGGATGTTTTTCTACTGGCTCCAACGATGACAGCTCAACATGCTGACCGCGAAAGCACACCGGGAGGCCGGAGACTAGAGTCCGGGCGCGAAGGGTCCCCAAACATTTCGCACTTAGCGAATGGACACTGTTCCCGACGCCCGCCGCGCCCGCCGCGCCACGCACCGGGAAGAGAAGTCTTGATATTTTCATAATTCTTATATTTTATCATATTCCTTCGCACGGCCACATTTAGAAATAAAAAATGTTATTCTATAAAATATATAGTTAGATAGATAACGATAGAAGATATCGGGGGAACTAAGGAATTTCACGATTCAATAATGGCGTTGAAAATGAGTAAAATTCACCATCATCATCATAGATACAAATCATAATTTAGATAATAATAGATACAATAATGTAAGTACAATATTTCATAACTATGTTATTGTGCATGTTGTGAACCAAAGTTTAGTGGCTCAGATGGATGAGTATGCAGCATTTTTAATACGTAATGTTATTAATTAAGTATATGTATAAAAGTTTGATGTTATAAAAACAATTTGTACAAATATCAAGTATCAACTATGATTGCTGGTCAATTTACAAAAATCACAACCAAAACACGACACATCGGTTGACTGCCATAATAAGGTAAATAGCAACTGAAAACATAAACTCACGACTAAATTGCAAGAGTGGCGAGCCAGTTGGATGCGCCTGCAGATAAGTTAGATCCACCGATACCGGCGTGCCTACTCGCGGACATTTGCATACGACATGTGTTGTGGCCAATTGACAGCCGCCCATAAGCAGGCTCCATTTAGAATAAACTCGACGTATTAAACAGCGTCCAACTATGTAAATGTTCAGAATACACATGTAATGTAATGTATAATTTTTATAAGTAGGCAAAATCGTAAATAGGTCATGTTATGTCCAGCAGGTGGCATTTCGTTACTTCGAATCAAATCCAAGGTCCTCGCCACGACCAACCGTTTGTTACTATAAGTGATTTTTTTATCGGGTAACCCATTTTAAATTATTCTACATATCTTGTGTAACCTTTCTACTACAGGCATATCTATTATATAATTGTATAAAAATAATTGCCGCCGACAGAAAATTAAAATAAATTGAAACTTGTATTGGTTATTAATATAACGAACAATGCTTTTAATATTATCAACGTAGCTGCTTGCAACGTATCGATTTGGTCAATATAAATGAGTGAGGCTTTCAGTGTATTGTTTGTTATCTGTATTTCGACGTTAAGTATCAAGATCGTCCGGTCGCATTCGAAGGTAAAAAGTCGCGGCGCCTACACACGAGTTTAGAAGCCTGGTTATTTATAGAGGGATCACGGGGAGTCGCTGTGTCCCTCTCTAGCGTGCCGTCCGGTGGTATCTCTGTCGTCGTCGGCGACAATTAGCCAGCCCCGCCTGCGACCACGCACCACAAGCAAGTCGCCTGGCTGGCGCTTGCGCAACGTGGCTCGTGCGCGTCGCAAGCATTCCACGAATCCTTTTTTTGCCACTCTCGAGTTACGTCATCACTTTATTTTGCAAAGGACCCCAGTCCCTCAAAGAGTTATAAAAGGTATGGTCACCTCACCTCCAATATGTTCTTTATAGACCAAAAATAAAATAACACTTGATGAGTAAAAGGTGCTTTGAAAAGTGTTATTTAATTTTGTGTTATTAAATATAGTTTTCTGAATGCATTCCTAATAATTTAGATATATGTATTTTAAGTTATATTTCATAGCAAATTGGGAGACAATTATCAGGAAACTAAAATTAAAATTATGGTTAACTAGGATATTTTAATTATACATTTTAATAAAAACTAGACTTTCAACTGTCTCGATTGTTGTGAAACGGTTTGCTTCTCCAATACCCCATCCAAACAATAGGGTATTACACCCTTTTTTGAAAAGTATATTAAAAGACTCTTAGAGTGATAATAAACCACTATCATTTTTATATGATTTTTTTAAACCGAGATATGCCATAAAAATACTTTTAATTTATCATTTTAAATTTTCACGCGGAAACGCTAGCCGCCATGCTGTTTCGGCTCGTGACGTCACTGCGTCATTAATTAAATATCGCTTACGAACATTGATTTACAAATAAGACTGTTTTACGAAATTAATAATGAGACACACACACACACACACACACACACCCCCACACACACACACACACACACACACACACACACACACTCCCACACACACACACACACACACACACACACACAAACAAATTAGATGAAAAATGCTATTTTAATGTAATACAATACAAAAGACACTAAGTATACTACTATTATACCTACTACTACTAAACTACTATATTACTAATAATATAATATTAGATATTTAAACTTTAATACCTTTGTGTAAGATTGGAAAAATGTTATTCTTCCAAAAAGAAACTACATTATTAACTTCACAACATATTCATGATCCTAATACCTATAATGAGTCCTTCGTCACTGCATATGGCTTAGACCGCACTTTGTGTTCAGGGCATATCGTACACTTAACAATGCATGTGTTTTGAACCCGCTTGAGCTGCACATAGCTTTTGCGTCATCTCCGTAAGATTCCCTTCCGGACCTAGAAAGAAAAATTAAATTAGGTTAGATTAAAACCGTAAACATATTGTATTATCGTATTGTGTATTGTTGTTGTGCTTATTGTTAAACAAAAGTACTTACATTGAAGTTTTAACATTCCTCAACTCGGCAGAACAGAAATCGGGATTCGGGAATCGGGATGCAAAAAATGTCGCCACCATCAAAGTGTAATATAGGCATATCATAGCCATAATCTAGGCAGATTAGTACTTTCTGCTTTTACAAAACCTTCTTCCATGAATACGATTTCAATAAAATTCTACAAACGTGATAATAACTTGAAAAAAACAGGGCAAACTAAATAAAACCGTTTAAAAATATAAATAACACGCAGCACAACAAAAATCTAGTTTGTTTGTTTACTATCGAAGTGACGTCACATTGGAATCCAATATGGAGGATAGCGTTTTAGACATTTTGGTTTAAAGAAACTTTATTACTCATAAAGAACAGAGTTCACTTATAATGAGCTTAAATCACATAAAATGTTTTTTTTTATACGTAGCGCGGCAAATGACTCCATTTCGCCTGATGTTAAGTGAATATGGAATCCAGATGCGACGACAACTGGTGCAGCGTGAAAACAACGCAGCATCAGTTACCCTCACTCTGCCGGCCCACAAGGTGCCTCTTCACGCCTCGTTTGAAGGACCCCATATCATAGGAAGGAGGGAAAACGTGTGCTGGCAAACAATTCCATGTTTTGGAGGTGCGACATAAAAACGAGTCACCAAATTTCTTAGTGCGCGATGGAATATTAGAGACAGTGAAGCGGTGACTCCGGAGAGCAGCACGTGTACTCCTATGGAGGAAGGGAGAAGGTGGGATGAGGTCAAAGAGTTCTTCAGAGCACTCGCCATGGTATAAGCGGTAAAACACGCTGAGTGACGCAATATCTCTACGCAATTGCAGAATGAAATGTTTGAAGAAATGTTTGATATTTCAAACATACTTAAGTAATTATAATATTGTCCAGCACATCACACTGTATTAACATAACATTAAGAAACTTTTTCGTAGATGTAGTACTTTTTCAATTTTGATTTAAAAAGGCCAAATGAGATGCACTCCTTAGTGTCGTTTGGTAGATTATTTGTACATTTGTGCTCCTTCAAACATTGTTATATTTACCGTGGTTAATTCTTGGAGTTATTAAACTAATTTTATTTACGTTTCTTAATTGATATGTGTGTATTTTGTTTGTTAGTATCTTTCTAATCCGAATACATGTTGTGTATGTGTAGGTTTGTTTAAGGTTAAGTAGTTTAGTTTTTCCGTACAGTAATTTTGTGTCCATTAAACAATTATATTTAAATAGAGTTTTGATAATTTTATTTTGTGAAATTTGTAAATTTTTAAAAGAATAGATTTAAAAAATATTTTTTTTTTAGAATTGAATTATAAAATTTAAGTATATTTAATTTTTATGAATAGAAATCAACATTTCTCGTTAGTTTTTTACAAAATCTATCGTAAATACGTATTTTTAGATTTTTTCTTACATGGTGCAAAATACCCTATATAATTAGATCTTGGTGTCATGCATACCACTGACACTAAACGACTATTTTGACAGTTATGTTGACAGTGTTGCAACCGAAGCCTATAAGGCCCTGGGATTCGTGATGCGTAGTTCAATGGGATTTGCCAGAGCTACAGCATTGAACATATTATTATAATACTGCACCTTTGTTAGAATTCACCTGAAGTACGCTGTACGCATCACAAGTCCAGGACCAGTTACCAGGTATACATGACTCATCTTAACTACATACATACAATATATACTTTCTAATTCCTTTGCTATCTTTTAAAGGATACTTTTAACTTTTCTAATTACTTAAATGTCTGTAAGAAACACCACCTTTTATCTTGAACTGAGTCACGAGATAGATGATATTACGTATCTGCATAATACTGCAAAGGCTAAGATAGACTATCCCCAACTTATAAAAAAGTACCATAAAAGAATTTCAGAAGTAACCCTACCTTCTGTTTATCAAAAGCGAATACCCATTACAATCAGAATAGTTACTATGGCGTGCGTGTGATAAGTTTAACCAACTTAACAAGCAGATTGAACTGGGACCCTTTCTACCAGTGTACTTACATCAGCGAGGCGGATGTTGAGCGAGCGGTTCTTTGAGCCCACTTAATATTCGTTGATATTCTGTTGCGGTATCACCAAGCCATTAATAGTTTGAGCGAGATTAAAAATGAGTTGCTTAGTGCTTATAGAATTAATAATTTGGTTAATTTCTATCGGTTAGAACCTATAACCGATAATAACCTATTTTCTTAACCTATTAATGTTATACTGTTTCTTATGTCGGTAATTCAATAAATAAATAAATAAGCGGTTTTAATTTATTATATCTTGTAACCTATTAAAATTTATAAATTTTGGTTTTCCTAAGATAATAAAATAAAATAAATTATTATGCCTCCAAGCAAAAAGTCGGAGTCGTTATGGACTTTTTATTTTTCTAATCAAATTTATGAAGATAATAATGAAATATACGTTTTTTGCACGGAAATAAACTTACAAAATTATCACAGCAAAAGTACTGTAACGCAGTGTTACATAAAAATATTTCATATCTTGTTTTGGTAAGACCCGTTTACCGGATTATTGCCGTAAAATAAATTTATTATGGTTTTGGTAAACCCTAATGCAAGATTTATGTCAATGAAATTCATGAGTTATTGCTACTTTACAGTTTGGCAAAGCATAGAAAAACTAAAAATATTATCTGAAAAAACGTTCTACTAAAGGATAATTTGTACAATCGAGAGAGTTCTATTAATTGTTCTGTCATTGTTACAAAACTATAATAAAATGGTAAAAAAACACGTGGCGACACGCACGCGTCGCGCAGAAATCTGTGCTGGCACTACAACGAGGAGCAGGGCAAGGCAGACACATGTCTGCGTCGCAGGTGCCTGCGGCGTAGCGTACGCAGTTCTTAGCACATCCATGCATTACAAAATCTGCTGAACTCTGCGCTGCGCGGAGCTGCGTCGCGTCCGTCGCCTGCGTCTCAGCATACGCTTAGCCTTACCTACTGTGCTACGGCTAGCCGCGCGACATTTTGCAATGCGCGTTTTCTTTCTTTCTTTTACTCATAATCAAACAGTAATAGACAATGTCACGCCCCCAACACGTGAACCTTGACCTCCGGCCGGTGTACCTAATGACTGTTTACAAACAGTTGCATTTCCGGTGTTTTGGTAATGTGACGTCCTGCTTTGAAATAAGTTTTTCGCGAGTCAGTGCAGTGTGGGAAGAATTAGTAGTAGTTATTTGTTATTGTTCAAAGGGATTATGAGTTCGAACAGGCATAAAATTAAAAAGTAATCGTGTGATACGAATCCTTCAAATGGTTGACGACACGAGTGAAAGTAAGTACCTACATTATGATTTGTACCACTATTCATTTCGAAATGTAGAAATTATTAAGAAATTGGTATAATATAATGAAACAAATATCGTATTACAAGTACAATATTTGTAAGGGTTTTATCCAGAGATATGCCAGAGCATGATAAATTTATACTGACTCGTAAATACCTATTTTAGTAAACACATTTTGGACATTTATTTTTGTACTTAATGTTCTATAATTTGTGATAGGTACTGATGAGGACTGTGATAAGTACTGTAATAATCGTCCAGAAATAACTGCCGAGGCGTCTACAAGTACAACAACTTAAACAACTTAAATTAAAAGGTTTGTAAATATCTGTTTGCCTGTTGTTTATGCAACTAAACTAAGCGTGCAAACTGAATAAATTATAAAATGTAGGTGTAAAAAATTAATTTACTTTTGGAGCATGCCTTATCCCTTGAAGAGCATGAAATTATGTTTATAATAAATTTTTTATTTTATTTCAGGCATAAATATGCCTGTGTTTCTATTGACAGTCAAGAATCTAGTGAAATAGAAACTTCTTCTAACCTAGCTTTGTCGAGACCCATGCGGTCACGAGTACGTAGTACGTAGACATCAAAATAACAAACAACATACGTATTGAAGTAGCCAATTGGTTGACTTTTGAATCCTTACTAAAATAGTAAATTCAAATGAAACTGAATCCCACATTACTATGATATTATATTGATTAATATACATTATAGGAATAATAATTTGTGTATTATATTATATTTTCTCTGGCAAAATGATATAAACAACAACATAAAATTGATTACAAATTTACCGAAACAAAAATACATTGATACTGATCAAGACTCATTACATGAAGATTTTTCATCCGACTGCTCTGAATATATTCCAAGTCCAGAGAGACCTGAATCGAAAACCCCGTTCAGTAACATTTCAAGTCTTAGCGCTGACTCTCAATGTATTAATATAATGATAACTAATTCAAATTTTACTATCACTCCATCAACGATCTCTAACTTACCAGAGTATTTAACAAATGTCCATTTTGTAGCTTCGTTCTCAATCATATATGAAGCAACTTCAGCTTTGTCGCTATTTAAAAATCAATACGTTAGAAGATAGCCAAGAAGACAAAACAATAGACGAAACAATAAAGACAGAAGAAACGTTGCAAAATGTTATATTACCACATAATAAAGATGATATAACATTGACAGAAACTATAAATTGTTGATCAGGAAGTGAACAGTACAGCAGCAGATAAAATTTAGGTTCAGGAGAGTTTAACAAACAATACTGAAGAAATAGATCATAATACTGATGAATCTCATCAACAAAATCAGCAAGAACTAGTTACATCGGAAGTATTCGGAAGAAGAAAAGAATTTGACTAGAAAACGCAAACAGAATACGAGAGTAGAATGGCGGCGTAAGAAAAATAAAGTCCTAAAAAATTCTGGCCAAGCCTATGAAGGTTGTAATACAAATAGGTAAAATAATAGGTTCCGTATGTGTGTGTAAAAAAGGTTGTGGTCGAAAATTCAGCGAGTCAGAAAGACAAGACATTTTCATAGACATAGTTTTGCTGATCGCGAACACCAATGGTTGTACGAGTATATCAGTAGACATGTCAAAATCAAAACTATTTAACGAATGACCTTAGATCGTAAAAGCAACCACACGCGCACTGAACTATTTTTTGATTTCAAATAATGAGCGTATACCTGTATGTAAGACTTTTTTTTATACTTTGCAAATCGGAAAAAAGGTGGTGTACACAGCAATAGAAAAAGTTACGAGAGCCGATCGGGGATTAAAAGACAAAAGGGGGATGCATGACAAAAGGCCTAATAAAATGAACACGGCAACAGAGACTACTATTAAAGAACATATTAATTTATTTCTTAAAGTGGAATCCCAATATACGAGAAAGAATTCAAAAAAAGAATATCTTTCAGAAAATTTAAATATCACGAAAATTTATCGCTTTTATACCGAGTGGTTTATTACAGCAAGGCTACACAAATATTGTGATGGGGACAAAGCGACAATATGAAACAATTTTTAACTGCCAATACAAGTACTCTTTTTTTTATAGATAGCTCGGCAAATGACTCCATCCCACCTGATGTTAAGTGGAAATGGAGTCCAGATGCGAAGATAACTGGTGCACCGTGAAAACAAACGTAGCATCAGTTACCCTCACTCTGCCGGCCCATAAGGTACTTCTTCACGGCACTAGAACTAGTAGAATATTCCAACTTTTGGAGGTGCGACAAAAAAACGAGTCACCAAATTTCTTTGTGCGTGATGGGATATTTGAGACAGTGAAGCGGTGACTCCAAAGAGCACCACGTGTACTCCTATGAAGGAAGGGAGAAAGTAGGATGAGGTCAAAGAGCTCTTCAGAGCACTCGCCATGGTATAAGCGGTAAAACACGCTGATTGACGCAACATCTCTACGCAATTGCAGATATTCGAGAGAATTTGCGACTTCTGCATTGCCGACAATGCGTTCAACGCAACGCTGCAATCTGTCCAAGGCATAGAAGGTACTTTGTGGAACCGTCCCAGATGTGCGAGCAATACTCCACGCAAGACCGTACCTGTGTCTTGTACAAAAGGCACAACTGGTCCGGCGGAAAGAATCGCCGCACCCTGTTCAGAATACCGAGTTTTCGTGAGGCAATTTTTTTTTCACGGCTTCGATGTAGTCCCTTTGGTTCAGATCGCAGCGAATCTTCATACCGAGCATGTTGATACTGCTCTGCAGGCTTAGAGATGTACATACCCTGAAGAGTTGGAAGGGGAAGAAATGGTGACTTTTTTTGCCGTGAACGCACATACCTGTGTTTTCTTGACATTGAACTCAACCAGATTATTGAAGCCCCAATTAGATATGAGGTCCAGTACCCGATTGAGCTCAATGACAAGATTCACTCGATTCACTTCGGTTTCGACCCGCCCTGCCACTGGGTGACCGTTATATCCCCCCATGCACCGCAATGCGTGGTAAAACGAAATTTCGATTTACTTTCGAAAAACTGACGATTTAATCTAAGAATAAAAGTTACTCTCGTTTGGTCGAATCCACCCTAAATGAAACAGAAGTTAGCAGTTTAGATTTAGAACAGTCACTGGAATCTGACGCAACACTATCATGTTCAACACAGACAGATAGAGAAATGTTAACGTCAGATTTCAGTGACCAAACCATAGTGATAGATAGTGATTAAAGTTGTAGTAACCGAGCTAATATTTACGCCCAATCAGGATATCAGTAGGGTTGGCTAGATAAGATCACCTTTGTACACTTCAATAAAGGATATTTTAATACTTAATTAATTAAAAATAAGTGTTTGTTTTGCATCCTGTAATTATGTGCAGTAAAGTATTATTGTATTGTATTTTTTTAACCAACACTCAATACTCTTCCTTTTACACTCTACATACTCATAAATTGCATGGGGAGTTAAAAATTAATTACAAGTAAATACTCATGAATAATTATGTAATCTCAGAGTCCCGGATTTTGTAAAATAAATACACTCTAAAGACGTCCTTTCCACACCATGTTTCAGAATAGTTTTGCATTCCCGAATTTTCTGGAATCCCGGGATTTATATTTTAAAAAATACGTTTTAAGAAGCCGCTTCCATAATTTCCTAGCCAAAAACTAACTTTAGGTTAGTCCGATTATCCGACCACTGATAATAATAATAATACATAATATATACATAATAATGGTCCATAGTTTGAATGATAGGTTTTCATCAATTTACTGCAAAAACCCAGTAAGTGTTAATACCGTAATGTTTTACTTGTAAAATTTCCTGTAATATGTATTTTCGCAGATTACTAGATTTTGATAAAACATAACTTTATACTGATATACTGACCCAAAAATTAGGTTTGATTTGATATATCAATGTCTTACATATCCCCACGCGTTGCAAAGATATTCACAAAAAACAGTAAAACATTTCTCCTGTAAACTTTGCATTTTTCGATTACCGACTTTTTGCTTGGGAGCATAACATTGTTAATATAGTTGGTGAGCTTCATCAGGCGCGTTGATGTCTTTTTCTTTACAGAAACTAATTCGATGTAACTGACATCAAATAAAAGATATTTGTTTATTTGACCTACTTTGTTGTATTACGATTATTCTCTTCACTATCATCATCATCAGCCTACACTGCTGGACATAGGCCTCTCCAAGTGCACGCCACTGAGCACGATCCGCGGCTACTCTCATCCAGTGATACTCTTACATCTGTTTATTTTGTTAAAACATAAAACTTAAGTAAAAGAGGTCACTAAAATCTGGCCAGTTAATGTACCGAGGCACACTTTATGGAAAAAAATACTCTATATAGTATTTTTTGTTGTTGTGTTTGCAGGCCTGCTTTGTTTGTTAGTTATTTGAAAAAGACAAAAAATAATAATTTCGGTTTGAAAAAATACGCCATTTTTATAAATAATCTGTGATACGATTATCAACAGGAACCAAATCACGAGGAAAAACGGAATACCACAGGGAAAAGCCAAGTTATTAAATAAAAATATAAATCGTAAACGAAAACAACAAAGCACCCTGAAAACGAACGGAACGGAATGACATTTATGACATTTGATATTTTGTTGTATTTTGACATTTTGTAGCGTTTTGTTACTTGCAGAGAGACAATTATTTGCTGATTTTAATATTATTATTTTCTATTTTTTATTGTTTTACGCCCATTAAATTATGTATTGATAAAAATGGACGACAAGTAGATGTATTAGCAATAATTAATAGCAAATAAAATTTGTTTTTAACACTACAGGTTTTGGAGATGTCAGATACTAAACGCAATTGAACAGCCTATGTTACCACATGATAAAAATGTGTTACAAGTAATTAATAAAATAGAATATAATAGAAAAACGTTTATTGGGTATCAGTACATAAAAAAAAACAATGAAATTAAACTAAAAAAATATACATCAACTTTTGTAGGTACACCAAATAGGCCTCTGCTCAGTTTGAGCCGTGACAACGCGTGTTGTCATGGCACTGACTGGTATTCTGCAGATACTTTAACAACTTTGTTTATTTATTATCTAGTTGTATCTAAATATAAAAGCAAAATGATACGTTTTTTGGAATCCTCGAATTTTTCTCTACATTTTGGTAGGTACAAACATGGCCAAAGATGTATGGACTATAAGTGACCTCCTTTAAGTATTATTTTTCTAATTTATCCTAACGTCTGAATAATATAGAATTAATATTTTATTAATTGTTGTTAAAGTAATCCTTATTGATATTGATTGCCTATATAATAGGTACTTAATTGAATACTTTTCAAAACATTGATGTATTCAATTTTTAAATGAATTTTGTTAAACAGGTACAAAGGAATTTGTAAATATTTGTAATTTTTACATACAACTTGCTTACTTTTGGACATATGTTTTATAAAGTTTATAAGATGGTGTGTCATTGAAACTGACTCTTTCCCAAACAAATAAAAAGCATTATCGTGCTTTGTGATAATCAGTTCGTTAACATTTCACAAGTTTATGAGTTACTTGCAACGGTCATAATTATTTCGCAGGCTAAAGTGTAATAGTTCATCATAACGACTAACTTTAATCCTAAAATAAATAACTACTTTAATAATTGTATTATTGAATACATATTCGTGATTGTAAGCTACCAATGGGACGTACATTTTAACCGTTTCACACGAGCAGCAGCACGACGCACCATTGCCTTTGTTTTGCAGTAAAAGTATATATTTTATAAAATGAAAGATCACTTACTTACTTGCCAATCCACCCATCAAACTATAGATAATTAAAGTACTCGCTTGTCCCCGTCACCCGCTCTGCCCGCGCCGGGCGTCGGCCGCGCGCTGCCGCTACTGACAGGCAGCGCCGGCGCCGCGGCTCACGGCCTCGTTATTGCCATGTTAACGTCAAAGTAGAAAAACAAAACGTTCGCAATTGACCTTTGATTAACAGCAGATACAGGGACAGGTACACAGTCGTTGTAGAAAAACTTCTGTTTTCTAAATGAGGCGTCGGTCGTAACGGTTCTAAAGTTGCAACTTGCACATAGCCAGAGCCCTATACATAATATGTAGTACTATGTACTGTCGAGTTACGGGACACGTTTTACTTGGAAAGTATCTCTTTTAAATATTATATAATTGTGTCGCAGCGTGGCGATATTTCAATCACATTTGAAAACACAATAAAAACTCGTTATTATTATTGCTTTAATTTTAAATTAGGTAAGATTGCTATTATTCAATTGCTGTATTAACTATACATATAAAATGCTTTGTCCTGAATGACTGACGGATCACCGCACAGCCTAAACCGCTGATCGTAGATACCTGAAACTTGGAGGGTGTGTTCTTTGAATGACGTAGACATCCGATAAGAAAGAATTTTCCGAAATTCTACCCCTAAGGGGGTGAAAAGGGTGGCAAAGTTTGTATGGGACAATGTGATTCCATGGTCCAATCTATACTCAATACTCAATACTCTTAAAAAGGATAGAAAGTTATTTTGGCGGTGATTTGTTTCGAAGTTGATATCAATACTCCTTAGTAGGTACTTTTGATTTAAATCACATTTTATTATGACACATGTTTGAAAACTCAATCCGATTTTATTCATAAAAGTGAAAAAATTAAACGCCTACCCGACCCAGCCAAGAATCGAACCTGGGTCTTCCGCAATCCGGGCGGCTGCATTGACCGCTTGATTTTATAAAAGTCTTATTTAATAAAAAAGTGAGTTTGTTTGTTTGTGTGATGGATGATACCCTTTCACGCGTAAACTATTTAACAATTTGTTTGTTTTATTGTCATAGAAACTGTCAAAGCGGTAAGAAGTTGGCCGGGTCAGCTAGTAAATAATAAATAAATTAAATGGAAATTAATTGAACTATATAAGAACAAAATCAAAAACTATTTACCTATTAGGGGCTTATTACCTGCCTAGTAATAACTGTTGTTTGCAAATCAAATAACAAGAAACCAATTTTTTATTAATAAAAACTTAATTACAATATTGATAATTGATAATAGCCATAGCATTAGAAACTTGAAAAAACCTTAAGCAGATCAATATCTCAAACACAGGATTCGCGACACAAATAAAGACCCTTCTTGGTGACACTCGGTTTTTATGGTCTATTTCAATAAAAACGTTAACAAAAAATCTTTTAAAGTGGCCTAATGAAAGAGCTAATCGAAGGTGGAATTAAATATCCGTGTTCCGACATTAACGCGGCCCGCTCAGGCGCCGGCGCTAGCCCTTCCTGCGCTCGCCTGAAGCCCGCCCGGCCGTATCCAAAGTGATCTGTAAGTCGTTGAACCAAGGTATATGTTCGCGGCTGGTGTGGCTCCCGCGGCCGCGGCTGTGCGCGCCGGTGACATTACCGAGCCGTGTCGGTCGGAGGCTCCGGCGACACCGCATCCGACGCAGGTATCAGTGACGCACACTCACTTTTGGAATTAATTTAAATCTTTGAGGACCAAGATGTTCACCAAACCTTCAGTATAAGTTGCTTAGAATTGTGTTATCCAGTTGGTAGATGTCAAATATAAACACTAAGTTTTAGAGACACAATCATCATCTGATAAAATAAGATATTTTAATCTTTTATTGAAAATACTTATTTTATTGACAATACTTAGGATACATTCTGCGCCCTTTACATAATCTGGCAAATTATTATATAGCTGTGCTCCTTCAAATAATATTACTGTTTAAAAAATATTATATGTAGGTAATATTTCGCATTTGAAAGAAAAAATATAAGTTCAAAAAACGTTTAAAAAATATAAATAGCAACATTTAAAAATTCATCAGCTTATAAACTTTTTCGTGTGAACAAACATTATTTTAACGATATAAATGAGTGAGTAGATATTTTATCTGTGATGATTATGCGATAATTTTAGAATAAAGATAAGTTATCAAAATTAACACGTTTCTTATCGGAATAACACTGAATCAGCTTACAACGGAGATTAAACTTGGTTGGTGTCGTAAAATCTTGAAACATTGCTTTTTTGCAATACTGCACATCTCTGACATAGGTGGGCCAAGTTATGCTTAATTCCGGCTTTTGGTTGATTATTATTTCCTCTATTTCTGCAGACAGTTTACAATATCTGAACGCAAAAACGCGTCATTATCAGCGTCGGCCCATTGTCTCGCGTCTTTATACGCCGCCGCATTATACAGGTGTCAAAAACAAAAATTAACATTAGCTTCATATTACATTTTTTAAATGTCTGTGTGAGAGTCAATGTATGTCGCCAAATAAAAATAAATAGTTTAGGATTAAATGCTATTTTTTATTGCAGATGCTGTTATTAGTCATCACGTGAAAAGCATTGTTACTTCTAACTGCAGGTATTTCTTAAGATAATTTATAGCATATTATGTGTTTCAACCTAAAACGGGGTCCCGTAGTAGAGTATGTTATGAACGTGTCAAGAGAATAGTTAGCTGTTCGTGCTGTGTGACGTTGATCACAGCTCCCGTTCTCTAAATTTTCACCTGCATGTAAATCTATTCGATTCTGAAGGTAATCACAGTAAAGACGCCTAAAACGCTTGCGACACACATTTCGCCACCCTTGATTCAAAAGTAACCCAACTTTACCGTACCTGCCTAATTATTACGATGCAATGTACTCTATCCTAAATCGACAGAAAAGACCTAAATATCAAAATACACAACATGGTAATATCATATCTTATATTATATAATATCAAGGTGACATGATATGATATATTTGATATTTTTGGACGATTAGATGACCTGTATGTAAATCGTTCATTTTGTTAGTACTTATGAATATTTTTTTTGTATTAGGAAATATGGTTTTATGATAAAAATAAAATACTAATGTAAACCAGTAAACCGACAGGTCTTATGTGTACGTACTACAGATATTTTGAGGTGGTCAATAGATCGAAATGTTTCGATAGAATCGAAATTACATTAAAGATAGACAGCATATCCGAAATGTCCGCGCATAAATTAGACATTGGAATAAAAAAGGTTTAGTGATGCCGGCGGCGGCGGCGGCGGCGGCGCGGCGCGGCGGCACTCCGCTAATCTGTCGACGCGCGCCTGTGAAGCGCCGCCCGAAAGCCTTTCCGTGTTCCGCACCTCCACCTCCCGCGCCGCGCCCGCCGCCCGCGCCGCCCGCGCCCGCGACCCGCGCCTCCACTACAATTAAATCGATCCACCGATGAATTAACTGACCGCAATAGGAATGTTCTTATCTACTTCAGATACGTTGCTAACATAAATGCTACAAAAACAATCAATATCGGATATGCGGCGATCTGTCCTGCGGCTGACAACGTGTTTGATAGCGAGCTTAGTCCGAACCGCACGGGAGCGCGCGAGCAGCTGTCACGGCCGTAGAAAGTTGCCATTAGGTTTAATACAAATGCTAAAATAATGTAAATTTCTTTTGCTTCCATTAACTGAGCAGTGTGTCTATTGATAATGACCTCTGCTTGTTGAATAATTAAACTTGATAACTAATTTCACTTCAACCAGAAATATTAGCAATAAAAAATAACATTGAACGTAGTGTAAAAGTGGTATAGTTATCCTACGTGTACTACAATCGTACTTCTTAAAACCTTCATTGCAAGACCAGCAACACGAACTATCAAGTTAGGGGAGCGTGGCTATGTTAATGAGGCCGCGATGTTTTTATAACAATTTATTCGATGCGTTTCTCACAAATTTAAAAAAGGATCTATATTCAAATGAATGAATATCCTTTATTTGACTCAGCTTTTGTTAAAAGTGCTTTCAAAAGCGCCTCCAACGATACCAACTTCTCTATACGCAAAGCCATAAAGCCTAAATTTGTCAGTTCCACGTGTTGCTCAAGTATCCGTCTGATAAATATTATACTAGCTTTTGCTCGCGGCTTTGCTGACGTGGGCTACACGATTTGTGTTCATTCGTAATAAAATGATGATGATGATGATCATGATTAAACATTAAGATTTTCGTCCATGCGAGCTAGAATTAGTAAAAAGTGTCTAACATAAAACAGCGTAATAAAGATCACTCTATATAAGTAATTTTGGTCCGTTTTGAAACATCCTGTATAAATTGTCTTCCCCTTACTTAGGGATCATTTTCCAAAAATCCTGAAACACTTCATAATTTCTAACCAGGCAAAATACCGAAATTTAAGGAATGACAGATTTCCACAAACTTTCCACCCTTATTTCACTCCTCTAGGGAAATTTAAAAAAAATGCTAAAACACGTCATTCTTTATTTTTGTTGAAGAATCTATAGATCGATTAAATTATTTCTCTTTATAGTTATAACTTTAAAAATAACGATTTCCCTTTTTTACTCCTTTAAAGGAATATAAACAAAATTCCTGAGACACGTCACTCTTTATTTGTTTTCAAGAAGCCAAATACCAATTTTCATATAGGTATTTTACTTTAAAACTGACGGACTTTCATACAAACTTTCACCCCCTATTTGACCCCCTTAGGGTGTGTATTCCGTAAAATCCTTTATTAGTGGCTGGTTACGTCACTCATTAACCTACAGTCCAAAGGGGTATGAGTAATTAATTATTTAATTAGCTTCAGCGGTTTAGGCTCAGCGATGATGAATCAGTCAGGACAAGTCATTATATATGGATATTTTAGTTTTAGTTTCATCACATATGTCTATCTTGAAAAGACCTTTAAAATGCCAAATGTTATTTAAGCATTATTATGCGACTTTAACTTCATGTCTCAGTGTTAGAATCAACTTGAAGTTTTGCAATAAGTTAATTTAAGTAAAACAAAACTTTATATAGTGTTATAAAAGAGCGGAGTCCCCAGGTGCAGGCAATTTTATGCTTAAAAGGAGGCTTCGGCAACAAGACCTAAGTTTGATAATTATAGTAAATTTTAATTTCATCGCTATATCAAACCCGTGGGTTTGAGAAACCTGTATTTGTATATTTGTTTTTCTAGAAGTGTTGTTATTAGGTTTATGAAAATTATATTAAGGGGCAATGCAATAATCACATAATAGCAAAATGTTATGTTATATATGACATACAATTTAATATTTAGTCGTTGATGTTTTCCTTCACCAGTTTGAAATTAATCCTTACTCACCCAACCCGAAAAACAAAATATGTCAATACCTTATTCTATAATATTTTAAATTGTTTGCTGTTATTGATTGCAGTATAAATTAGATCATTGCTCATTGTGGTTGAATGACAATTCCATTGCCCACCGTAACCGTAAGTACCTACTCGACTTTGTTGCCGGTGTCAGTCAGCATTTGGTTTATTTCGTTGTCACCGGCCGCGCCGCCCGCGCCGGCGGCGGCGCCTGCGCCGACAAGCCCTACTAATTGATCCCCGCTCCCCGCCGCACCTCACATGTCACCGAATTTTTTTCTCT
Organism: Eudonia mercurella; assembly: GCA_963082485.1. Lineage (NCBI taxonomy): Eukaryota > Metazoa > Arthropoda > Insecta > Lepidoptera > Crambidae > Eudonia > Eudonia mercurella. The sequence goes on along the minus strand of OY720025.1, from coordinate 10,495 downwards.
CCGTCCGTGACAAGCATCGGGAATGCTTTTATTCTGGTGACAACGGACCTCTTAATGTGTTAATCCACTCCGATCGGCTTGTTTTTCTGTTATTAATAGCCAACAAACACGAATGCTTCCTCCCGCTCTCTCTCAAGTGTAGGACCCGCTCGAGACAAGAACGGGTATGTCACCTTTTGCGAGTGGCCGCCGCTGCCAGGTCGGGTGGCCATCTCTAAGGGCTCTTTCAATTTAGGCATTTCGTGTAGGACCACTGCCGTGCGGTTTCATATTAAACGCCAGCCGCACAACTGTTTTAATATGGAACGCAGTGCAAACGAGCGTTAGCCTTCCGACAACCAACGTCTAAATTGAAAGAGCCCTAAGGCCGGGAGTACGTTATTGATGCTTCATTTGAATTATTAATCCACGGCTTGCGCGCGGCGGCGACGACCACGGACGGACGCCTGGCAGTTGGCAACTATAGTATCTCCGCATCTCCTTTTTTGTGAGTCATTTGTAAAAGGGTCGTTACGCAACGGGACAGGGCCACGAGCACTCGCTACAAAAAATTCTTAACTCGTGACACACGCACCACTGATGCGAATCTTCTTCCGTCACATCATAACAATGGCATTCCTCGAAGCCACGCCACGCCACGCAAAAAATACGTAACATTTTGTTTTACGAGCAAAAACTTAAGCAGTTACAAACACATTATTGATAATTGATTAGGCTTCATTCACGCCAAGTGGTTGGTGTATGCAAACGGTCTCTGCTTCTACAATAGCTTTATCTTAGCTTAATTGTGAAAGGTACCTAAGTATCCCAGTGCGTTTTATCCTTATCATAAACGTCATATGGCTGGGATCAGGTATTCACTCGATGAGCTCGAGCTTATGCCTAACGTGATTGAGATATAACCCCGGCCATCGAACCAGCACGGTGCCGGCCCAATGCGGGCAATACAAGAGATATGAGCTTGCAAATTTAGATATTAAATTATTTTTGTCGAACAAATCCAAACTTCATTATCATCTTAGTAACATTGGAGACGCGGACCACACCGAACATCGGCCTGATTACATCATTCCGAAAATAGTCCACCAGCCATTGCGAGCGCTGGAGCCGTAAAGTGTGCAGATCACGCGTGGAGTGTCGCTTTCCCACAGAGGGCCGTGGCCTAATTAATTACCTTCTACAACGAGAGGGCTCACAAAAAAAAACCGAAACCTTGTCGTGGCTTAAGAGCAGCGGCGCCGGCCAAGGCGCGGGGGCGCGCGGGGCGGGGGCGGGGGCGGCGCGCGGGGGGCGGGGGCTAATGCAGGCGCCACTTGATAAGCTCCGAATGTCCCTGGGAAAGTGTCCCCGAGGCGCGGACGCTGCCTTTATAGCCGACCTCCATAACGTATCGACGCAGACGAATATAAAACAGACTTATCGCCGCCGCCGCTCTCTCCGGCCGCAGATACGCTCATGTTAAGTTATTACCGTCATGGACATTTCTCCAAATTTAGATATCAATATGTAGGGAACGACTACTGACCATCGTAGGAGTTTCATTAAAGTATGTTATAAATATGCAGCAGCGACTACGCTCCATATCATATATTGGATCTTCCATACCTATCTAAATACCTGTATCAAATGGTAATAATATATCCACGCAAGTGATATAGACTTACTGACTAATATACAAAATTTGTGACCGATCCCCTGGTGAAAAGCGGCGATGAAATTTGAGGCGGCTCAGGTGCACAGGTGCAGAGAACAAACCAAAAAGTGAGGAGTAAGACAAAAACAATAGAAATAATATAGGACTAAGCCTGAGCTCGGTTAGCTACACTCACTTAGACCTAATAAATATACGTAGTTTATAAAGTTAGTACAGTAAATATGCATAACAACAAAATATGTATTTGTGATGTGACATATTCATAAATTTTCACAATTTTTATTTAAATTATTTTTTTATTATTATGTAATCAAATCTCTCTTTTTTTATTATTTTACAATAGTTTTCTGTCAATTTTATTTATATTATTGCATGCAGTCTTTACCTATGTTTACATAGGGTGGAAAGATCGAATGCCACATGGATGGCAACTATCTTAAATATTGGAAATAGCACATTCTGTGTAAAGGAGACTTTCCTTTATTTTTAGAAACAATCAATTCTGCATTTATGGATTTTTGAAAAATCGCTTGTCTTAGTCAAATGCGACAAAATATAACATGCCGTATTTTATGATGCAGATCGAAAGGGTTACTGATAAAGTTAATTTTTCTCTAAACAACAAACACAATCAAAATAACGGAACGCCATGAAAACTAACATTTTAACTTTTAGTTTTGTTTTCATCCGTCACGTGAAATGCACCGCAACGACTTAAATTATTGGAAATAGCAAATTGTACGCAATGGAGACTTACATTTATTTTAGAGAATAATAAATAGGTACTGAAATTATGGATTTTTGAAAAAATTTTTGCTTAGACAGACGATTTTTCGTTCTGTTAAGACGTCGAATTTTCCGACAAGACGGGTGCACCAGCACATAACAGCAAATTATCGACTACATATTTAAACAACCATTTCATTAACCAACTGATTTGATTAGTTAGCAAGGTAAGTTTATTAAATGTATAGGTACTGTTTTCTTTTGTGTGTTTTAATTAGTTCTCACGGTCTTTATTTAATTCATTGTACTTATGTATGTGTTGTAAACGATCAATATGAAAGACCCTTTCGATCTGCATAATAAAATACGGCATGTTATTTTTACCAAATTTGATCTGTTTGATTCCCGGGTAAGACAGACGATTTTTCAAAAATACATAATTGCAGTATTTATTATTCTCTAAAATAAAAGTAAGTCTCCATTGCGTACAATTTGCTATTTCCAATAATTTAAAGTACCTAATTGCGGTTCATTTCACGTGACGGGTGAAAACAAAACTAAAAGATAATTGTTAGTTTTCATGGCCTTCCGTTATTTTGATTGTGTTTGTTATTTAGAGAAAAATGAACCTTATCAGTAACCCTTTCGATCTGCATCATAAAATACGGCATGTTATATTTTGTCGCATTTGACTAAGCCAAGCGATTTTTCAAAAATCCGTAAATGCAGAATTTATTGTTTCTAAAAATAAAGGAAAGTCTCCTTTACACAGAATTTGCTATTTCCAATATTTAAGGTAGTTGCCATCCATGTGGCATTCGATCTTTCCACCCTGTATATAAATCTTCTGTGCGTGTGTATGTTATTGAACTCCTTCTAAACGGCTGGACCGATTTGGATGAAATTTTCTGTGTATGTTCAAGTGGATTCGAGAATGGTTTAGATTTATAATTGGACCCGGTAGGTGGCGCTGCTATAGGGGTCCATCATGGGATACAGGTGTTCTTAAGCGGACGAGTGATTTGTTTGTTTTGTTGTCATGGAAACTGTCAAAGCGGTACGAAGTCCGCCGGTCAGCTAGTAATTGTATAAACATCAAGCTAAAATATATTGGTGATCATTACAATAAATTTATATAAAAAACAACACACAATCAGACTACGATGGATGAAAATATTCGCGCGCAAGTGTGCGGTGTTTGAGTGAATGTTGCTGAGGTACTAGGAATAGGAACGGCAAGGGTAGAAATGAGATCTGGAGGCCGGCGGCGGCGGCGGCGGCCTAAGTATCATAAACGAGAAATAGCTCAGCAGCTCGCTTGTGTTGTGTGACTTGTGTGTGAGCCACTCCGCGCTAATGACCTTATGCTGCGTGGAGTATTCCGCTGTGAAAACAGCCCTCATTAAGAAATGAGCAAGCCGCGCTTCAGCGGGTTACGGTTGTTTCAAGAAAATTAATGTCTGGATTATTTAACAGGAGCATAATGCCAATTTAATTTAAAAAAAGTATGTCTACATTTGCGTTACTAAATAAAGTGAGACGTATACCTATCTACCTTACTAGAACTTGATTGGTATTTGTACTATACTTATCGTATTGTTTTCTAAAGTTTGAACAAACAATTTTTATTCATTTATTTATTTACTTTAAACTTTTGCAACAAAATATTACATGGCGGACTTAATGCCTGAGGCGTTTTCTACCAGTCAACCATAGGGTTGACATTAACATTTTTACATTCTTACATTGAAATAGGACGGTAAATTATTTATACCCCGCATACCTTTGCAGGTTACTATAGATTCTGAACTGAATTTAAAAACCTAAGTGAACAGAATAGTACATCGGTAGTGTAGTGGAACAACCGATGGCACTGACATATTTTCTAAACATTTTAAATTTTCTCAAAGTATGCATCAGGAACAAATTAAAATATTAAGCCACAATGTTAATATAAAATAAATAATTTGTATTGGCAAGCTAAAGACTTTTCTAATTTATTCATCTACTAACCCATAGCAGCTTCAGTGCCTAAGCCGTAGCAAGTTATTTTCTTGGCAGAAGGAATCATCGGAATGCCTTCTGTCAGTGCGCTGCGGTAACCCCAAGGCGATAAATAACAACGCGGTGGCGTCGAGTACCGACTGCGGGCAGCTGGGGCGGTGATCAACTACAATCACCACTTTATTAGTGTCTTCTAGTCTTAACAACTCACTAGAAAATGTTTGTAGCTGTCTTAGTAAGTACCCGTGCGTCAGAATTAGGATCTACAGCGTAAAAGTTTCTAAAACGTTATTATGTTTGCAGCCGGAACAAACTCAAGTACGTTCTAAAGTAATTTTATACTTTTAGCTTGACGTATCTTCACTTCAAAGAACACTCGGCGACATGACCGGGAGCAGTTTGCGTTAAACTTCGTCAAAAACTAAAGTAAGCATTAAAATATAAATCAGAAAATGTCAAAGATCTAAACAGAGCAAGTTAAGTGGTGATACTCACAATTAATAATTACTCAAAAAACAGAAGAAATTACTATTGGAGACACTATAACATCGAAATAAGATTGGAGAACATTAAAACTTTACAGTTAAGTTGAGTTTCAGTTAAGTTTGAATAAATATGTTTGTTTGGGCCAAATTATTATCTCCCAATGACTTGATGTCCAAGAACATCGCCAGAAGGATTAGTTATTTGAGGAAATAATGAGAGGTTACACAAACATAAGAATAGAGAGCAAGTTATTCAACCCTTTATAATATACTATTACTACGAAACTTCACATCGGTATGGCTTTCAAACGGGGGCACTTACCAAAGTGAGCAGTGAAAAACGAATCGCCACACAGCGAGTCACAGAGATAAGTATAAATGGAAAGAAAAGAATAGACTGGATAAGCAACTCCATACTCAGAGACAACACCGAAGTATTTGTTTATTATTATGGCTTGCTTAAATAAATATAAATAATATAACTGATTTCAGATGACAAAGTTTGAGAAGAAGTTACATTTACTTTAAATTATAAGTATGGTATACATTAACATTCTTATACATAACCGTATAAAAAACAAACGTTTGCAATCTATTAAAAGTCACTGACGTAACATATAAAATAAAACATTTAAAGTGGTAATAGGCTGGTTAAATCTTTATGGATCGGACAAAATAGAGTAAACTGCTGACGACATGCTACCCTGGAAACGGCTAAAGAAAAAGAGAGACGATTAAAAAAGATGGGAGGATGAAATAGTGGAGATGGCGGGCAACGCTTGGACCAGAGCGGCAACCGATCAGATCGAATGGGGAGGCCTTTGCCAAGAGACTCACTGAGGATCTCACCCTGGAAACATCTTATATTATGGTTATATATAATTGTACGCAAATTTTCGTTGCAAACAAATTACAATTTGAAAATGTGCTGTAAAATTTTCCACGAGCGGGATTCGACCCCCACCCCATTGTCATGTATGCCCCATGGGTCAGGTGCACTGCCAACTATACTATCGTAGCTCTTTCCAAAACGCCGGAATTTATCATTTTCTACTCTTACTTTGTAAGCCAAAAGAGCCTTATTCAATGTCGACAACTACATCATCAACATCCGATCTTTATATTTTTTCAAACACTTGAATGAGATAAATTATTTGTTCTAAATCAAATAGTGCAAAATTAGTAAGTACTTAATAGTAATTGTTTAATAAACTGTCCCATTGCAGGGCTACAATTGATGGGTATTACAATAATCATGTGTACCTATGTACTTATGTTTGTAGCCAAGCCAGATAGATAGATAGATATATAGATAAATTCTTTATTGCTCACACACAAATGAATTGGAATTAATTAAACAAAAACTTAAAGCTAGTAATATGGGCAAAGGCGGTCTTATCGCTACAAGCGATCTCTTCCAGACAACCTTTGGTAAGAAAATCTAAGAAAGAGATAGAGGAAGTGCGCTAACATTAAATACATAAGTACAAATAATACCCTTCACACACATACATACATACATACATACATACATACATACATACATACCTACTTAAATAAAAAATATATACTTAAAAAAAAAAAAAAAAAAAAAATACTATAACAATATGTTACTAGCAGTTGACTGGAATAGTAAATGCTTGTGCAGTTTGGATTTAAAAGTTGAAAGTGATTTAGAATGACGGATTTCAGGCGGTAGTTGGTTCCAAAGAAACGTAGCTTTCACTGTAAAAGAGTCCTTAAAATATCCAGACCGAGTAAAAGGAGGCTTTAGGACATTATCAGTATTTGACCTGAGATCCCTGTTGTGATCCACCCCGAGAAATCGGAAACACTCCTTGAGGTAAGAAGGAGTACGAGGATCATACAGTACGTTAAAAACAAGAGTGAGAATATGCTCTTCACGACGCAACCTAATAGGAAGCCACTCAAGCTTTTGCCTGTATTCAGACACATGGTCGAACTTACGCAAACCGTAGATGAATCTGATGCAGAGATTTTGGAGGCGTTGTAGTTTGTTGAGTAGGTCCTCATTTAAATCAATAAGGCAGACATCAGCATAGTCTAAGATCGGTAAAAGGAGAGATTGCGCAAGTTCAACCTTGGTCTTCACAGGAAGCAAGTTTTTCCACCTCCTAAGCGACCCAGAGGCCGCAAACACTTTACGACTTATTTCCGATACATGTGGAGCCCACGAGAGGGTGCAATCGAAAAGAACTCCTAGATTTTTGGCAACGTTACCATAAGCCAGTGTGACACCGTTGAGCATGAGCGGAGGGATAGACAATTTATTTAACTTAGCTATCTGTTTTGAGCCACCGATGATGATAGCCTGTGACTTGTTGGGGTTGACCGTTAAGCCATGGGTTCGACTCCATTCATAAATTGTCGCAAGGTCAGCATTGAGGCTAGCGATCATATTCGTAATATTATCGACGGAGGCTTGAGAATAGATTTGCAGGTCGTCAGCATACAGGTGGAATTGACAAGAAAGGAGTGGAGTGAGAAAATTGATAAATATCGAAAAAAGGAACGGAGAAAGGACACCGCCCTGGGGCACACCGGCAGTGACGTCGCTAGCGCATGACATTTTATCATTGGCACGGACACACTGTCGCCGCCCAAAAAGGTAGCTACGAAACCACTCGATTACAGTATCCGAGACTAGGAGAGATCTCAACATTGCCAGAAGGATATCGTAGTCAACAGTGTTAAAGGCATTGGAGAAATCCAAAAGAACTAGCGCTGTTAACTGTTGATTGGACATTCCCAGGCGTATATCATCGGAAACTTTTGTCAACGCGGTTGTTGTACTGTGCCCCGGGCGGAAACCGGATTGAAAAGGGCTAAGGAAATTATTAGAGTTAATAAAGGCATTGACTTGGTGGAGGACAAGACGCTCTAGGATTTTAGAAAGAAAAGGAAGAATGGATATAGGCCTAAAATGAGAAGGTAAGGAAGGGTTCGAGGTTTTAGGGATGGGTATGACTACTGCCTGGCGCCAACAGTTTGAAAAGCTACCGGTATTGAGCGAGAAGTTAAAAATATGGCAAAGGATAGGGACAAGAATTTCAAATCCTAGAAGGATCATTCTACGGCCAATCCCATCCATGCCTTCAGCATTAGAATTAACTGTCCGGATGTTATCTCCAACTTCACGCTCGAACACCGGTCTAAAGGAAAAAGTAGGACGCTGTGAGTTAGGAGAGGGACATAGTGATTGCAATGTACTTTGTTTCAAATAATGTGGAATGGCGGATGGAGCAGAAAAATATTGGTTTAAGGAAGCCAGGTCAAGGTTGTTAGGAACAGAGGTCTTAGCCTTACCAATCCCAAGAGAATTAAGGAAGGACCATACCTTGGCAGGATCACCATTTGCAACAGAAGAATGTATGTGACGACGTTGCGCATCCCTGCACAGCCTGCTACACCGATTACGTAGCCTTCTATACTTGAGACGATTCTCATCCGACGGATCCTTCCCGAACCGTGCCTTAGCTACATTGCGCCTGGCCATAATGACTTTAATATCATTACTAAGCCAGGGTGCAGGGAGATGCTTGAGCCGGACAGGTCGAAGAGGAGCATGGATATCAAAAATTTGGATCAGATTGGAGTTGAAAATTTCCATTTTCAGATCGATAGTTGGGGCGTCAAGCACCGCATCCCAGTTAATATTGCTCAGTTCAGACATGAAGCGATTAGTATCAACACTGTTGAAATTACGCTGCATGATCACTCGTGGTTTGGGTTTAGGACAACGGATCTTATAGGATAGGAAAAGAAGGTCATGGTAGGAAAAAGCTTCCGCAGGGAGTTGTCCATGGGAACTCACATGATCAATAGAGGAGACAATTGCAAGATCCAACAGTGAGGGCTGGCAGCCAGGAAAGCGATGAGTCGCAGTTAAGGGGAGAAAGTTAAGGTTTGTTGAATCCACAATTGAGCGCAGATGGGTAGACCGAAAATCCTGCTTAAGTAAGCAGGTGTTGAAGTCTCCCAAAATAATAGTGTGGTCAGCTGTTGGTACCAGTGATTCTAATAAGGATTCAAATTTGGCGAAATAATCAATGTGTAGGTTAGGACTATAAAACACGCCTAAGAGAATCTTTAAGTGACCCAGAAGGACTTCGATGAATAGATGCTCAGAAGATTCACAATAATCAGATGGAGATTTGTTAATAAGATTAAAAGATAAGTGCCCTCTAAGGTAAATGGCTACTCCACCGCCTCCTTTGCCAGTCCTGTCATTGCGAATGAGGTGGAATCCGGGAAGACAATAGGAGGTGGAAGGAAGGCATGGTTTTAGGAACGTTTCCGACACCAGGATTGCGTGGATATTCCGGTTACTGGAGAAGGTGGTCAACAAATCAGAATAATGTGCGGGGATGCTTTGAGCGTTAATATGCACTACGTTAAAGTTTTTTGAAAATGATTCGAAATTTACTTCAAGTAATGAGTCTAGAGATTGGGGTAAACTTTGAAAGCTAGAGTCAGATAAATTAGTAGTTATCTAAATTGACCTCAACTGAAGCATTATAAAGTAACTAGCAATTCGTATAATTTCGGATTTTGCCGTCTATTAATTATTAAAATAATAGACCCGACAGACGTTGTCGGTCAAATTTTAATAATGTGATCGTTTTTGAATTTGTGAAAAACTGGTAGAAAATTAGTAAAATATATAATATATATATATATATAAAGGTACTTTTTTATATATTGTAGTAGTTCTAATAGCGACTGTGGACATGCATTTCAAATTTGAGGAGGAGGAGCACATTCAGAAGAACACTAATGGAACAGTTTTTATGGTCTGTTTTTGATTTTATTTTGGTCTGTTTTCTAGAAAAAAATATTTATAGAGAGAAAGATTTTATACAACTTCTCACTCAAAGACTAAAAGTTATATCGAACAATTATTTAAAAGTGAACGTAGTATTATCTCCTTAGCATTGTATGAACGAGCTATGTACTAATGGGCGCGGGAGTCAGTGACCTGCGCAGCCGCGGCTCTGGCCATAGAGCGCGCTGCGAAACTAGTTCCGGGCCACGAGTGGCCGCGCGACCGGAGGCTGAGCGCAAATACGTGCCGAGACTCGGGCTCCTCCGTGAAGGGACTGCTAACTGCTAGCGTTCAACGAATATGAAGACGAAAAGTGTAAATAATTATTATTAATTTCCTTAGGTGAATCAATAGAATAATTAACTACCTACTTAGTTTAAAATTTATAAGTAGTACTTTTAAAAGGGGCTTATCACTACATAGTATAAAACAAAGTCGCTTTCTCTGTCCCTATGTCCCTTTGTATGCTTAAATCTTTGAAACTACGCAACGGATTATGATACGGTTTTTTTAATAGATAGAGTGATTCAAGAGGAAGGTTTATATGTATAATGCATATAATTGGACCCGATAGGTGGCGCTGCTATAGGGTTCTATAGGATACGGGTGTTCACTCAAGCGCACGAAGTCGCGAGCGGGCCGCTAGTTTATTTATAATTTATGTCACACAAACAATCAGAGAGAAGAACATAGTAAGAATAGATATAAGTACAAGGGCGGTGCTTATTTTACAGTGAAATTTCTTCCAGCAGGCCCGTAGAAGTAGAAGACACATAAAAA
>OY720024.1:23110037-23142575 GCA_963082485.1 Eudonia mercurella | reverse complement strand
TTGATTGAAGCTCGGACTAAGGTACATGGCAACGCCATTTTATATAAACGGTCGCGCGCGAGTCTCCGCGTCTTCGGGCGCAAAGGCTTCCCTTCCGCGGAGTTTTATTGTCTAATTAGCAGTGTTTCATAGCGATTTATTACGTTTTAAATTATGCACGAAGGTGCTTCACTTTATCTGGCCGCTCTGAATTGCGGCCATTTTCATTAGGAGACGCGCCGCTCCAAAATAAATATAATTTAATTACGACAGTCCGTGGAAGGACTGGCGCGCCTGCTTAGTTAGCACCCTTTACCGAGGAGCCCGCCATTGTTCCTGTGAAGCACCTGAAGCTTAAGGCTAGGAATGCTGGATGATACCGCTCTTTTAGTAATAAGTCTGTTCAATGTATATATGTTAAATATGTATAATATGCATACATGCCCACGTAATGATATTGTTTTCATATACACTGGGCACATCACCAAACCTTTCGAGACAAAATTCCGTGAATTCGAGTAGATAATGCGTGTTACAATTTGATCCAATCATACTGTGGTTCATTTATACGAAGTTATTTATGATTAAACGTTTTAACTATGTGCGTTTTCAGTGATACGTACAATTACAATCTGTTTTTTATTAAATAGTAAATACTTAGTGTTGAGCCACTACAAAGTTCCATCATCAAATTGGAAGCTACAACTACAGACCTCTAAGTCAGTTAGTACATAATGAACTATTAGCTTGATGGTGGTCCAGCGGAGTCTCAGCTATGCATACTATAAATTACAATACAATATGTTTTGCCATGGTAAGTTTATGACTAAGATGTTACACACATTCATGATCCGTAGTCTGACGATGCAACAGCTAGGGCAGTATTTGTCAGCTCTATAAACCGGTGGCTAGGTAAATGGCTGTGTATTTTCCCGTTTGACCGTTGTCAGTGCGACCTCACTCGGGTCTGACGCCAGCTGGCGCGGCCTCGCTCGGGTACTGAGCTGGGTGGCGCGACTTCGCTCAGACCCGGAGCTGGCTGGCGCGGCCTCGCACGGGTCCGGAGTTAGCTGACGCGGGGCGTGTGCATTAACTCCGTCGCGGGCTTTGCGTATCAGTTGTACAGAGCGAGCTTCAATCATTGTCGGAGCTTCTGAGCGAGCGCCGTTATATTATATTACTTATCTAAAAAATTGTTGGAGTTTTACAGTTATAAACCAAATACGTGTGCTACGAATAAGTGTTTGGGTAGACGCAATTTAGTCAGTTGCGCGACCAAAAAGACTCTATGTCAAGTGATAAGACATTTTACTATAAGGTCAAACTGGCAATGTAAGGTGTAAAGTTATAAAGTAATTATATGATTATCTAGTATCCGTGTTTGCTATTACCACCAGCGTTTTGAATTCATAATTCGATCACGTTAACGAAAATTAGAATTTGGTCACTTCACCTCTTCACTTATCTTTACGTGAGTATCATTACCATAATGTGATTAACCTACCATGATTGTGTTGTACTGACGCTATTAAAGAGTAGGTTATTTAATATAAGCTCCTGAATACGAAAGATAATAAATCTAAAGCTGGGAACATCACATGTTCGCTAACCTCCTAAGCTCAGCGAAGTTAGAACCAACAATTAACTCACCAAGCTACTCTCCCGAAATTCGGCGAGCTCCGGCCCCGGCCGGCGCCGGGAGCCGAACTCCACACTTCCTACCGCGACCGCACAATGGCTTAAGATATTCCGTTCTTGATCTACGGTGGGATTTGTGTCATCCACACCCCTCCCCGCTCGCCCCCGAACCCCCCACGTCACCCCGCGACGCAACAGCCAAGCAGCAAGGCACACATTACCAACAGATTCATTATTTATTGAAAACGATAAGGACAAAGGGTTCTGTAATACAGACCAAATGATAAGTTCGAAACCTAAGGTAATCGTAAATGCGTAGGTATATGTTACGGAAACCAATATTTTTATCAATAATAATATAAATATGACAATATATGCTATGTATGCTTGAGTTTGATGTACAGACAGCACATCAACCTATCAAAACTGTAAAATTTCTTCAATTAATGTTCAACCATATTATTATGCCATATCTATCTATATCTATACTAATATTATAAAGAGGAAACCTTGTATTTTTGTATGTATGTATGTTTACAACGAATAAACTCAAAAACTACTGGACGGATATAAAAAATTCTTTCACCATCAGAATTAGACATTATCGCTGAGTAACATAGGCATATAAAAAAATGTCCACCCGTGCGAAGCAGGGACGGGCCGTTAGTTATAAAGAGGACACCTTTGTATTTTTGTAGGTATGTATATATGTTTCATCATCATCATCATCATCAGCCTATACTAGTCTACTGCTGGACATAGCAGGATCGATTGAAAAAAATCTTTCACTATTAGAATGCTACATTAGCGCAGGGACGGGCCGCTGGTCTATACTAATATTATGCATAAAGTTCAAAGTCCATTGAGGAAATTGGAGCATCTGTGGTAGTCTGATGTCCAGGCGTGAGTGCCGCCAAACAAAACCTAAATTACAATTAGTACATCAAATAGCAGCCCTACATTTTAGTAATTTCAGAAAAAAAATAAGTCTACTTAATTTAAAAAGTCTTCAAGAGTTTTTCAGTGAATGATTACAGATACTTAATGAATACCTATTAAGGTAACCTGGGAAAACCTTAATCTTTTAAGGCTTTTCTTTTAAATGAAGCTTTGGGTCACTGCTAGTTATTCAGCTGATATTGCCGTTGCAAGGCACGCATTTCATTGTCTATTTATATTTAATTTTTGGTAATTCCTCACAACTGAATGGCATTTACGTGAGAATGATGAACAAATGCAAGAATTTATAGGTGACAGTGTACTCAAATGTGTGCTTTAACAGATCGGCATTAAGGTTCACAATCAGTGTGGCAGACTCGTCCTAACTGGCAGTGGTAGGCACCGGCTCAGGTCCCAGTGAGCCGAATGTTTGTCGGAATTTATGAGTAGCACGTGACTGGGGCGCCCCCCCCCCTGCCCCCCGTCCCGCCGGGGCACGTCTTATGTGAACCTGAAATTCTACTTCTTTGAGGGTTTCCTTGGTAACCTTTAGATTTTAAGGATATGCAAATTTGGTCCTCTCAAGTGTTTGGTGAGTTTGTTTGTCGCTTTGCTAACAGCAAAGCGACAAACAAACTCTATGTCTATGAACTGCTTGTTTATCTATTTACGCTATCAATGCTTCCTTTCAAATAACTGAATTCATCTGAATCATCAGCAAATAGGTAGATCAAATAATTATCGTACGAAAGTTTTTCATTATTAGTTTTTATTTAGTACATCTATTACTCGTATAAATAGTCCTAGTAACCCTCGATATTGTACTTTTTTTATTTTTAAGTGCTAATTGCTGCACTGATGATGATGAGATAAATCTGCATAGCCATCGGTTGCAATAACCGTTGGATAGATGGCACTGTGCCGATAAAAGCACTAAAAAATTGAAAAGCATAATGGCCAGTACAGCCGCCCGGATTACGGAAGACCCAGGTTCGATTCCTGGCTGGGTCGGGTAGGCATTTAATTTTTTCACTGTATTTTATAAATATTTAATTCACCCTCGAGATTGATTAACATCAATATTCATGTTAATAGTTATTTGTATTTTTTACCACCTCTGTGGTCTAGGGGTTGGACCACCGGTCTCAGACTCAGGTTCTCAATAAATGAGAATTCAGGCTGAAGTGCATTTCACATTCAGCCATATATTTTCAACGCTTCCCTGTAGAAAAAAATATTTAAAATTTCGAATTTGTTCAAGTGTGTAATTTGAGACTTTTTCTTCGTCTCCAACTGATGACAGAGTAGCCCGGTGAGCTCAGGAGGCAGCCGCGACGGTGTAATGGCTCACATTCACGGGCATCCATTCGCGCCACTCCATCACTACATATTAGATATGGATTTTGGAATGTTTGGAAACAATGCCACGCAATCCAAGTAGTTATATGATTACATTTAGAGCGCTATGGAGCTATGGAGTTGAGTGCCTTTAACCCGGCGAGCGTAAGGTTGGGTGTTATTCACCCAGCCTATAATAAATCGTTCGATATTTTTTATCTCGTACGTCAAAATGAGTTGTGCGTCTGAGTAGCTGCGCGGGGGGAGGTAAGTAAGCATTGCGTTTCATGTCGCAGTTGACCGCCCACTGGTGAGGTGTTTAGACGGTGTCTAAGTTGCGGCTGGGTGAGTTTCACCCACCTTACGCTTTATGTTACAAATTTGCGTAAATACTTTTTTGTTTAATATTTGTTTTATTTAGTTTTTTTAAATTTGTTTTAGGTAAATAATTAATATGTCATACGAAGAAAACCAAAGAAGATTATTTAGACTTTTCGAAGCAGCTGATGATGATAATTCTTGTGATGATTCCGGTAGTGACTTTGAAATTGATAATGTTAGCCAAAGAAGCTCTGAAAGTGATTCGGAACTCTTGTTCCGAATCTCTTATAGGATTACAAAATGAGCCAGAAAACGAGCCAGCTGGATACGAAGAATGTGAAAGCGAAGGTAACAAGTCATATTTTACTGGAAATAATGGTACAAAGTGGTTTAGGGTACCAGAAAGGTCTAACGTGCGTACGAGGTCGGAAAACATTATAAGAGAAAGACAGGCCGTAAAAGATATTAGCAAAAACGCAAAGACAGCTGTCGAATGTTAAAAACTCTTTCTTACTGATGACATTTTGCAAGAAATTGTGATACATACAAATATTCAAATACATTTGAGCACATTCCATTGCACATTGCACAGATTCCCAGCACTTTCAAAAGGATATATCTTTATTGTCCTATATACCAAACAAAAACAAGGTTGTCTTTTTGATGTCTACATAGCATTGATGCTGATAGTAACGACAAATAAAAGCCAGAAATGATTACCTTTTATAACCAGACCAATTGAGGTGTTGATGTTGTAGACGAGCTGTGCGCCAACTACGATGTTTCACGCAATACAAAGCGCTGGCCAATGGTAATTTTTTATGCAGTTATGAACATGGCTGGTATAAATAGCATCATAATTTTCAAATTTAATAATGGTAGTAATTTATCACGCCGAAATTTTCTTAGAGACCTAGGAATAGGTTTGGTTTCAGAACAATTGCAAAACAGAAAGGAGAATTAGCAATTACCTCGAGAGCTTCGCAAAAGAATTTTAGATCAAGTCGGTGAATCCTCACACTCACAACAACCTCCAAATAAAGTTCCTAAGCCTATCAGGAGATGTGAAATATGTCCCACTAAAAATACCGCAAGACTAAACACACTTGTTATAAATGCAATCGTTATTTGTGTATGGAACATGCTGTTTTTACGTGTGGACATTGCGCTCAAACTGAAGATGATTATGAGAAGTCTGAATAATTATATAGTATAAGTTTAGATGTCATTTGTTTCCAATTTTTATTAGCTAGAAGGAAAAGCTTTTCGTTTTGTTTCTTTTAAAGTCTACTTTTTCATAAAATAATAATACCAAGTGCCATGCTATATTTAGTTAAAAAATGTTGATTTTGTTAATTTCGTAAATAAAGATTAAAAAAATATTTGTTTATATTATTTTTCCCTCTCAATCAGTTCTTGAGATATTAAATAATTACATTAGTAAATAAAAACATAAATAAAATATTATTAACACATTAAAATGTCTAGTCCACTATATGGGTTTGCTGCACCCACCTTATGCTCGATGTAACGAATATTAACCTTACGCTCGCCGGGTTAAACAGGGGCCAATGTTTAAATATGGAGTGATGAAGTGGAGTGCCCATGAAAGGGGGACATAATGGCGGCGCTCCGTCACACTGCAGCGGCGGGCGGCGCTAACAGGCCGCGTTATTAACGTCCCGCCCGACCAATCATTTGTTACTGAGAGAACTCTTCCCGGGCGCTCCGTTAACAACTGCCGCCTAGTCCAGATTAGCGACGCTTACTGAAAACAATACATTAGTGTACGCTTCTTAAGATTGGGTACTAAGTTTCCGTGTGCAACCATTATTTGTTATTATAACGACATTTGCTTTTAGCAGATGCATGTATTTAGCAAATCTGAGATGACAATCTATAAAAAAAACTAAATGCAGTTATTAATAACTATCTATTGGCGAGGGTTTGGTCCTGACTACGGCAATATTCATAATTCTTATTATTTGAAGGAAAAGAAATACAGGCGAGTGCCGCGGGCCGCGCCGCCTGCAATCCAGTTAGAAGCTCAGCAAATGTTGACGGTGTTGAATGCTGTCGGCGACGCCATGCGCCATTGCGGGGATTAGCACGACTCTAGGTCAGCTGAGACGGTTGCCAACCTTATCTAAACTAGTTCTGTTTTAAAGCTCTTACCGCTCTTATAATATTAATTGGCATACCAATGTATGAGTAAACAGTAGCTTAAGTCAAAGTATAATAATATAGTAAAATTTTATACCAATTTATTAAAAAAAAATGTTTCAGAATTAACACTCTTCTTGAAGCTTCAAACAAACAAAAATTAATGTTAGGCTTGACTAGTTAGTTTCAGCAAACCGATGTTGAATATTCTAATCGATCACATCTGCCTATTACAAACGTCTCACGATACCTCAAAGTACTACCTTTGTCACACGTAATTTTAGTACGCTGAACTGAATAATTCATAATGAAGTTTTTAATAATAATAAAATTTTCAAATATTCAGCCAAATCAAAGGGCAAACATTGAATTGAAAATGAATATGAGGAATTAAAAAATAATTATAAGAGCGGGTTTTTCCGTTTGTTCAATTATTATTTATAATTTAAAATTTAAGTTTTGCTCAACTACAAACAAAGGAAACTTTAATGGACTGGCATGCAGAATACATTTTATTTACAATTGAATTCAATATTCGCACCAAAAAATTTGTACATAGTCATTCTTCTCCCTATCCATCCATAGGAGAGGCTCGTGCCCCAGCAGTGGGGACATAAATGAGCTGATGATGACGAAGATGATTCTTCTCTTTGATATTTGCCCCGATTGTTATGGTTATAGCAAGTAAGTCACATATTAATGTACGACAAGAATAATCTTTCTTCACTCCTTCTTGCTTCTTGCTTTTGCTTCTATTCACTCTCCCACACAAATATGTCGAAGAAATTAAGGAAAAACGTTAAACAAAGGCTGCACGTCCTCCTACTCAAAGTGCACCTCTCAAACATCCGAGGACTGCACTTAAATCTCAAACCTGTCCACCACCACCTCGAGACAGAAAAACCGCAGCTGTTATTCCTTACTGAGACGCAGATCAGATGTCCAGCTGACACGACGTACCTCAGCTACCCTGGGTATTCTCTGGAGCACAGGTTTATATCTCGTGCCGGAGTCTGTGTGTACGCTCGTGATGACATCTGTATCAAGCGTCTCAAGAACCTTGAAACGGCCAGTCTCTCTGTCCTGTGGCTGCCTGTGTATACCGTTCGCATAGTGGAGACCATGAGATAACTCGATTGTGTGACCACCTCAGTCCAGCGGCAGATGCGGGTCGAGAGCGTTATCCATCAGCTCAGTTAGTCAGCTTCGATTCATGCGAGAAGTGTGCTGAATTCCTCAAACGTAAGGTGTTGTTCATTAACCACGCGATAGAGCAGTTGCTTTGTTGATTTTATGTTGATTTCATGTAACGCGCCGAACCATGGTCCCTTAGAGACATTTAATAACCACGTAATGTGCTGACCAGCTAGCGCAGTCACATCATTATTTGAAGCGATAAAATGTTGTATTTCAATGAGCTGATTCCTAGCGCCTACATAATTGGTACCGCAGTCTGAGCGGATGAGAACCGGGGGCACCACGGCGTGCGATAAAACGTTGTAACGCCGCAAGAAAGGCTTCCGTGGTAAGAGCAGAGACGGCCTCCAAATAAACGGCCTTCGTTGAGAGGCAAACGAATATACAAAAGTAAGCTTTTAGAAGTTTAGCGTTACGTAGAGTACTAGATTTTACGAGAAATGGACCGGCAAAGTCAGTTGAGACTTGACTAAATACGAGCTGAGGCGTGACTCTATCGGCTGACAAGTCGGCCATCGGGAGCTTGCGGTTGAGCCCAGCATCGAAAGCATCTAATGCATTTAAATACTCGGTGTCTAATAATACGGCGCGCGGACAATATCCAAAATTGTTGGCGCAGAATAGCGTGTAAAGTGTCAGCGCCTGGGTGGCAGTGTATTTTGTGGTAGTGGTCGACGATGAGATCCACAAGTGGGATAGAGCTGGGAAGTATGAGCGGATGTGAGCGTCATATCTGATAGACGCATGGGAAAGGTATCCACCAACCTCAGGAGCTTGTCTTTGATGAAAGGTGAAAGCCGCTGGAGTCTGACGGAACGAGTTTTGTTAGTTTGGATTCAATGAATATCCTCTGCAAACTCATTGTACTGAACACTGCTTATCCTCTCTTATTGATTCTTCTCTTATTGATTCTTAGTGATACGGTTGGCAACAAAATGGGTGTGCCGGCGGGCACAGAGTGAGGATGTGCTGATTGTGTATGAGCCGAGTATGTATGAGCTGAACGTGTATGAGTTGAGTGTTCCTCCTCGATAGGGTGTTCCGTAATTGTAGGTAGTCATACTGGCTTTACGGGTTCGCAGACGCTTCTAAATCCGGGTATGCCGCAGTCGTTTATCTCCATGAGTTCGATGTTAACGGAGATACTAACGTACACCTGATTGTCGCCAAGTCGCGAGTCGCCTCAATCAAAAATCGCCTTACTATCCCCAAATTAGAGTTATCGGCCGCCGCCCTACTCTCTCAGCTCATGACCCGGGTCTCAGCTCAATTATCAGCTCATATCAATATACAACAACATACATGTTGGTCAGACAGTACGATAGTCCTTGCCTGGCTCAACACATCCTCTCACCGTCTTTAACCCTTTAAAGCCAACAGGGTGGTTAAAATCAGCTCAAGCTCGCCCACATGTACCTGGCGACATTACCTTCAGAGCTCAACCCAGCAGACTGCGCAAGCAGAGGAATGTCTGCGCAATCTCTGTCCGGTCACGACCTATGGTGGTCTCCTACGTGGCTCAAACAGCCATGGCCTACGACGCCCTCAGCCCTGGGCTATCATGTCCTACCAGGCCTTAAGCCTAAACACATTCCGTCACTAATAACCATACCCGGTTTGGATTTTGATCTGCTCACTCGATTCAGCTCACTTGATAAGCTCGTCGGAGTGACAGCTTGCATAAGGCGATTTATTTATAATTGTACACACAACCCAGATTCACGGCGCTCAGGCCCCTTGTCCGTCAGTAAACGGAGAGAGGCCTTACTTAAAAAAAGTCCCAAATATCATCATTATTCATCATTCATCCCTCCTCAGCTCCTTAATCCTTCAGCTCCCGTCGTTGTGTCGGACTGCCTTTCTGGCAATACAATAGATTAGAAGTTGTACGAGGACTCAGCCTAGCTACTTATGAGTTCAAGTTATTGAGAGGGCGAGTGTTCAACCAAGCCGTGTTGCAGGCGATAGAGCAGTGCGTGCTGGATCGGAACGTGTGGCGGTGACGACGGCCGCCTTTATTCGCAATTCCGCGTGCGCGAACTAATATTTTGAAGGAGACGCCTTTCACCCGAACATTGCGCACTTTTAACGAGACATCTAACGCAGTTGACGTATTCTGTTGCACTTTGACCTAATTTACAAAGGCAACATTTTTTGTCCTATGTTATTTGTAAATTTAATTTATATATTATTTTAATGAAAATTTTATATTGTTTTTAATCAATTTATAATGTTATTATTATTATTTTTTTGTTATATAAGGTTATGAATGTGATGCATAATTAAATGCAAATGGTAAATTGTAACGAGTGCACTGGACACGCGGCGGGCCTGCGCCTGCGCCGGACCTCAAAATAAGCTACGGCTCGCGGCGGGCGGGCACCTACACGTTTGGGTTGCATGTGAAAGGCAACTGCGATAGCCAATTACCCACGCGTTGCTGTTTAGTATAAGTACTGGCTCGCATTAGCCGCCGGAGCGCGTCAAGTGAAGCATTACGACGCCGTAACGAGCTCGACGGCGCCGGCACCGGGCACCCCGCTCCGGGAGACCAGCCAACTGACGCTGGATATTATAATCATACCATGTTATAGGGATGGTGTTAAAGCTTACGTAGTTTTCGAATCGAAGTTTAAAAAAGGAATGAATTCCGAATGCTGCTTTTCAACTGGCGGGAAGCTATTGCAATGTATGTAGGTTGTGTGCAAAGCGGAGTGGCGCAGCGCCTAAGTGGCCATCGAGAGAGCGGTGTTTGCGCGATCGGCTCTGGGTGGGGCGCGCCGACCACCGGCCGCTGTACGCCGGACGCCGGACGCCGTCGCCCCGTCCGGCGAGTGCTTAGCTTAGGAAATTAACTTTATTGTGCGCGCTGGATTGCTCGCCGGAGCGCCCGCGTCGCAATAATGCTGCTGAGACGCTGCCTCAGTGCTTGCTAAGCAATTTAGTCCCGCCCGTTGTGATAAGATTTTTATAGGGATAATTGCTTACAGAACCACTTGCAGTTGAGCTTAACTTTAGTTGAATGTGGTTAAGACACATAAGATTTTTATAAAGTGCTCATTCAAGCTTCTATCGGAGTTTTGAGGTAATATTTTAAGATGCAGCTATCTATTATGCCTGCATGTTTATTCTAAACAACAAAACAACTTATTAAAAACTGTAAGATGTTGATTAATACACCTAGTTCCAAGCAATCGTTTACACCCACACCACAACACCTCTATAAATGTGTCAACGTATTTTATAAAATATCTAATAGAAAACGGAAGATAAAAAAATGCTTTGTTCACCAGAAACATGGTTCGTAATATAATTAAGACTCACTTAACTGTAAGTAACGTCTCATTTCTAAAGCGAAATTACTAAAACATGAAGCGGAGGGTCCGCAAAGCCGTGGTGTGACTTTGCCAGGGCCGCCATCAGCCGCACAGGGTCATGTCCAATTAGACCCACGAGGAGAGAACACCCTGAATAAATTCCAAGGAGTGGTAATAAAAAATCGGATTATCTCGTGAAAGGCGCCAGTTAAATCAGCGCTTTTTAGAGGTTCAACTTAATTTTCAGCAATTGCTAGGGAAAAACGTGGATTTGAGTTTATTAAGTGTTGCCGTGAATAGTTTAATTGGGGCGAGTCGTTGGTTAATTATGTTGATTAGCTCTCGGAGCAGTCTCTCATTACCGTCCAGCCTGCGGACCACCTGCGCTGGCCACTTCTAATGCAATCTTAAATGCGGTTGGGAAATCACGCTGCTCGCTAGACTTGGAAGTAAAACCGGGTGCAGGGGTAGGTTTTGAACCGGTGACCGTAATTCGCACACTATGATATTAAATACGAGTGCTACTTCCCACTCTTATTCAAAGTCACTGGTATCTATTTTGACACCGAAATTCTTGAACGGTGTATTAGGTATGCAAAAAATAATAATTATAGTGTATTTGTATTTCATGTCACTTTCAATTTCAAGAATACCGATGAGATCCAAAAGTCGCACCCCAGCTGTTCCGTGACTTGTAAGGTACGCAGATTATCGTAATCGCTGGCTTTTAGGTACTTTTTTTAAATGCGGTCAGTAAAGCAATAGTCTTGAAATGAATAGGTACCTACCTACTCACTCTAGTTGCATCGGGAAACATGGCTGGTTGCAATTATGATTATTTACATATTATAATTTCACGCAAAATTTGTTGCGAACAAATTACAATTTGAATAAAGACAGTGTTGAAAAAAAATCCACGAGCGGGATTCGAACCCGCACCCCATGACATGCCGGGTCAGGTGCACTGCCAACTATGCTATCGTGGCTCAATCCAACTCGCCGAAATTAATCAACACTAGGTATCTACTTTTACTTTTTTACAAGCCGAAGGAGACCTATTCAATGTCGACAACTACGGGTGCGGGTTCGAACCCCGATCGTGAATTTTTTTTCAACACTGTATTTTTTCAAAATGGTTGCAATTACTTAAAAACAGAGATAGGATTGTTTCAGGGTTGTATGTGGTCCCACTCGTGGAATTATATATACTTACATCTTTTGTTCTGTTGTTGGTATTTTGATGTTTACGTTAGAAAGAAATAAGAAACGAGCTTCAGAGATTTAAGGAAGACATTATATAAATTCTAATCAAAAATTATTTAAAATACTCTGAGCAAAAAATTAAAACTCACCCGAAATATTTTTGGACGTACATAAAGTCAGTTTCTTCTAACAATCAACTCCCTCAATGTATGTCGTACAAAGGTGTTACTGTGAGTGAAGGGCAGCAAATCTGTGACTTATGTATATAATGGCCATTTCCATTCTGTGTTTGAGCAAACTCACCCCGACTCCTCCATAGTAAGTTTAAACAAACTGCAGTCAACCAGTTTTTGATTTGCATTCCATTGAAGATACTCAGGAAGATGTTCTAAAACATTTCAAGTGCATTGATGCGAATGAAGGTGCTGGTCCTGACGGGATACATCCAGTAATTATTTGTAGCTGCGCATCAGCCCTTTCAGTACCTCTAACTTTAATATATAAAAAGTCTATTAATGAGGGTATTGTCCCTGAAGTTTGGAAACAAGCGCTGATAACTCCCATTCCGAAAGGACCTATCAGTCATGACATTGAAAAATATCGACCCATCTCCAAGCTTTGTCAGTTCCGGAGTGTCAACACCAATTTGATTAGTTTCACTAAAATTCTTCTTGATGATGCACTTGATGAAAACAGTCAGGATGACGCAGTGTATACTGATTTCGCCAAGGCTTGTGACAAAATTTGTCATTATACTTTACTTCAGAAGCTCTGGCGACGCGGTATGCATGCTGACCTCCTGCGATGGATCATATCGTATATTCAAAACAGAAGTCAGGCTGTGGTTCATAGTGGTTACATATCTACTTATAAAAACATTACCT
Source organism: Eudonia mercurella (assembly GCA_963082485.1). Classification (NCBI taxonomy): domain Eukaryota; kingdom Metazoa; phylum Arthropoda; class Insecta; order Lepidoptera; family Crambidae; genus Eudonia; species Eudonia mercurella. Next base: position 23,129,596 of record OY720024.1, on the reverse strand, counting down.
CCGGAATTCCACAAGGTTCGCATCTTGAACCATTGCTGTTTACATTGTATATTAATGATATCACTAAGATAACAGGTCACTCTGAACTACTCATGCATGCAGATGATACGAAAATATTTAAGATCATTCGTAATATACAGGATTGCGTTCAACTTCAATCAAATCTTGCTAACTTTAAGGAATTCTGTAAATTAAATAAACTTTTCTTAAATCCAAACAAGTGTCATATTATATCCTTATCTAGAAAATTTACCCCCATAAAATTCGATTACACCCTTTGTGGTGAGCCTCTGTCTAGGGTCACTCAAATTCGTGATTTAGGTGTAACCATGGCTTCGTATAATACTTTTACGTATAAGATTCTTTTTAACAGCTTCGTGCGTAGCCGATTAGAATTTGCCTGCAGTGTTTGGCATCCTCTCTTCAACATTCATGTTGATAGAATAGAAAGAGTGCAAATGAAATTCATTAAAGCTCTGGATTACAGGATGGGTCACGACCATATTGCATATGAGCGGTCTGCTAGCAGATACAAAGTCGAATCTCTTTGTAATCGTCGTGAAATAGATGTAGTAAATTTGTATAAAATAATAAATAATAAGATAGACTGTACACCTTTACTTAATCAGATACATTTCAGAGTGCCCCGGAAACGTGAAAGGTCTTGTGTTCAGAAATTACTTTTCTCCATTAAGAAATTACGTTGGCAATAGTTTTATCAGGCGATCATGTGAAACTTATAATAGCAAATTTTTAAACGTATTTCAAAATTCATTAGGAAAATTTAAAACAAACCTAAAAACCTTGTTGTATCCTTCTTGTAAATGTTAGTATAAATGCAATATTTTTATTACAGGTGGTCGCCCAGTGCTCGAAATTCGACCGTAATTTTATAAAGGCTGCACGGATTGTATCCTAAGCAATGAAAACTAAAAAAGATGGAATGTGACATCGGATTGGCATTAACAGAATTCGGCCGCTCCTCTTCCATTTTTGAAATTTTTGAAAAGAGTATACATGCGTGTGTGTCAAATACATGATAGTGTGTGTAATGTTTGTTTTATTGATTTAATGTATTTTTTGTGAATAATTAAAAAAAATATTAACATTCTGCAATCCTTCTCTATATAAACTATAAATGTGCAAAATTTCAGACTCCTCCGTCCGCGCAATTTTCGTATAAAGGGGTGTTAGGTACATCACTACATAGATTGTGCGTAGTGGTACATCCCTACAGAGCCGCCATATTTGGTATGTCACTGGTGTCGAGGCGGCCGACGACAGACGCTGTACCTGTTATGTAATATGTAATTGTTGGTAATAAAGAACCTGCACCTGAAGACCACTGTATTATTCTGGAAACCCAAACTACAACAGAACAGCACGACATAACATGGTGTCAGAAGTAAAAGTAAGTAAAATATGACTAATCCGGTTGGCGTGGACCATGTGCAGCGCATGCAGATGACGCTGGGAAATCTGAAAATATCATCAGATAATTCGACAAACAATGCCGAAGCATGGAAAAAGTGGTGGCAGCAGCTGGATTTATTTATTTATTTATTTATTTATTATTATATATCAATACATGACTATCCTTACAGACTAATCCAATACGATAGTTGCATTCATTTAGCTTACATTAATAACATATAATCATTAACTTAACTACTAATTAATTAATTACTAGTCCATATAACATACTATGTATAAAACTAACTTTGCGAGTTCACTCAATTTACCCGAAAATATGTCAATCCTCTCATGAACTTTGTTCACTATGAGGATCGACCGTACAAAGGGCGTTTTCGCAAGGAGATTGGTCCTGGCCACCGGCACGGCCAGCAGCGGCGGGCGGCGTCGCCTCCACACGTACCGGTCCGGCGCGCTCAGCCGCAGCCGGCTCAGCACACCCGGGTTGTGCTCTACTCCACGCAGCAGCTTCAACACATACGCTACGAGCGCAAACTCCCGTCGCACTCGCAGCTCATTGTATCCGACCATTCCGAGTACGAACAGCGTAGGGTACATTAGCGGGTACAACGGATACACGCCATACAGCTTGAAGTACAAGTGCCTCGTGAATTTGTTTTGGACGCGTTCTAACATTACACTGTACTTCTGTTCGTGTGGAGCCCATATGACTGCCCCATACTCCATGTGACTCCTGACCAAAGCGTCATACAACACTTTTAGTGTTGTAATATTTGTGAACCCCCGTGACTGCCTCAGAACAAACCCGAGGTTTCTGTACGCCTTCTTACAAACTTTAATTATGTGTTCGCGAAAAGTTAAATCGGGAGTTAAATGCACCCCAAGATCTCGTACCTGAGACACTCGATATACACTAGACACTGAGATATATCTTCTGGCGACAGGTCTGGATAAAACCGAAGAGAAGAGGAAAATCGCCATTTTGCTTCACCACATTGGTGCCAAAGGTATAGAAATTTTCAATTCATTTAACACCGAAATTAATGTCAGCACGCTTGCACAGATAAAGGAGAAAATCGACAATTATTTTGAGCCACGTAAAAATGTCACAATGTGCAGGTACACATTTTTCACCCGGAGGCAAGAAAAATCCGAGAGTATCGATGAGTTTTTAACCGATCTTGAGAATAAAAGCAAAGAATGCGAATTCGGAACCCTTAAGGAATCGCTCATCAGGGATATTTTTATAGCTAACCTCAATTTGGAGTATGCACATGTCAGGCAGAGATTGTTGCAGGAGCCAAAACTCACGTATCAAAGGATGAGAGAGCTAGCAAAGACACTGATAGTCGCTCAGCATGATGCCGAAAAGATGGTAAAAGAAAGCACATGTGAAAATGTCATGTTCGTCAGGCGAGGTCGCAGTTCCAGTCGACAGCGAACACCGAGTAGGAGCAGGTCAGGTCAGGCGTCAACTTGGGCTAACAAGAAGTCTCCAAGTCCGATGAGGCAGCCTGGAAAATCATCGTGTGGTCGCTGTGGGCAAGTTCATCGTTACAAGTGTCCCGCTGCAGGAATGAAGTGCAGGTCATGTAACAGTTTTGGTCATTTTGCTAAACTTTGTTTTAAAAATAAAAATGTAAGGCATTTAGAGTCGTTTACTTCCATGAACAGTTTTGAATCAGTTGGTAATAGTAATTATTTTATAGGCACTATAAGTAGCCAGTCCAGTCACTCAGGTCAAAGTCTCAAGAAAAATCAGTCGAGTCATAATTATAATTGTCATCATCGGGCATATAAGGGTCAGTCACATGATAGGTACACAAGTCAGTCTAGTCCGTCAAGCCACAGTTTTAAAAACAGTCATAATAACAGTCAGTCACACCAGGGTCAGTCAAACAACAGGTACACATTACAGAACATGGCGGGTCATCGTTTGGTCGCTCAGACAGGAGTAAGGTCAGATCTCGATGATTATAATGCTGAATGCGATGAGAGTTCTGTCCCACAAAATAATAAAATATTGTTCAGTCAGGCAGGAGTAAGGTCAGATCTCGATGATTATAATGCTGAATGCGATGAGAGTTCTGTCCCACAAAACAATAAGAAGCACACAGGTTACACTAGTCAAAAAGTAAATCATGAGTCGTGTAATATGTCAACTTTGTCAAACACCAACAATTTTAAATTCTTTGAGTGTGAATCAAATAAATTAAATAAAAATTTTGCATGCGAGTCGAGGAACAACATTTTTTCATGTAACAACACAAGTAGTAGTCATCCCATAAACAACACTTATTCGAAACATTCATGGAATATAAACATAAATATTGCAGGTAAAATTATTAATTGTATTTTAGATTCAGGTGCAGATGTAAACATAATGTCGAAAGATACATTTAACAGTTTAAATATGTTTAATAAATTAATTAAGTGTCAAGTAAATGTGACAGGTTTTGGAGGTAAAGAAATACCAATTGTAGGTCAATGTCATTTGAGCTGTCAGTTTAGTCATAATAGAAATATTGAAAACATTTTATTCATAATTGCAAATATTAATTGTCCAACAGTTTTAGGCTTACCAACTTGTGAAAAATTAGGTATAATCAAACGAGTATTTTCAATAAGTAATCAAAATTATTGTAAACAAATTCTTACAGAGTACAATAACTTATTTCAGGGTCTCGGGTGTCTACCTCCAGTATGTAGCATAAAGCTAAAGCATGATGCGGTACCATGCATTGATCCTCCAAGGAAAGTCCCATTTGCTCTGATGGATAAACTACGCGAGGAGTTGGATCGCATGGAGGAAATGAAAGTCATTCAAAAGGTAACCAAGCCAACAGAATGGGTGAATTCTGTTGTGGTCACAGTCAAATCATCAGGTCAGTTACGAATTTGTCTAGATCCTAGAAATTTAAATAAAAATATAATGAGGGAACACTATCCACTCAAGTCAATTGATGAAATTAGGTCTCAGCTTCAAGGTGCAGCATATTTCTCGCATCTTGATGCATTTTCTGGTTTTTGGATGCTAAGATTAGACGAGTCCAGTTCAGACTTATGTACCTTTCAAACACCTTTTGGTAGATATAAATACTTAAGATTACCATATGGCATAAATGCATCATCAGAAATCTTTCAAAGAGTCATGATGAATTTGTTCGGTGACATAGAAGGAGTTTTGATTTTCATCGATGATTTGCTTGTTTATGGAGACACGCAGTCTGTTCATGATGAAAGATTACATAAGGTCATGGAAAGAGCTCGTCAAGTCAACCTAAAATTTAATAAGTCAAAATGTAAATTCTCAGTCTCAGAAGTTTGCTTTTTAGGCTATATCTTTAATAAAGAAGGCGCTAGGGTTGATCAAGAGAAAGTGAGAGCTATCGTTGATATGCCCATACCTAGAAATGTCAAAGAATTACAAAGAATTCTAGGTATGATTAACTATCTAGGTCCTTTTATAAGTGATTTGTCAGAAAAAACTCAAATATTGAGGAGTCTTTTAAAAAAAAATACTGTCTGGGTATGGGATGAAAACCATGATAAATGTCTGAACAGTCTTAAAAATGAGATCACCCAGTCACCAGTTTTAGCACACTATAGTCCTCACAAACCATTAGTTTTGTCAGTAGACTCATCAAAGTCAGCGTTAGGTGCAGTGATATTGCAATGCAATAAACCTATTGCATACAGCTCGAAAACTTTGACTCCTACGCAAGAAAGGTATGCTCAAATTGAAAAAGAGCTGTTAGCTATACAATTTGGATGTGAAAAATTCCACCAATATGTATATGGTCATAGAGTCACTGTACATACAGATCATAAACCATTGGTATATCTATTTAAGAAACCATTGCATGATGTCCCATCTAGATTACAACGTATGATGTTAACCTTACAAAAATATGATTTGAATGTTATACATGTACCAGGCAAGGAAATGTACATTTCGGACACATTGTCTAGGGCAGCTATCAAAGAACATTATGTACCCGAGAATGAGTCTGAAATGTCATGTCATGTCAACCTTCTGTACTCTAATTTAGCAATAAGCGAAGAATATAATAAGAGAATATGTCAAGCTACCAAAAATGATGAAACTTTGCAATTATTGAAAAATTTTATAAGGAAGGATGGCCAAGTAGCAAAAATAGGTTAAGTCCATTGTTAAAGCCCTATTGGAACATACAAGGTGAAATTCATGTAATTAAAAACTTAATTTTTAAAGGTTCTAAACTGATAGTACCACAGTCTATGTACAAAGAAATGTTAGAAAAAATTCACAAAGGTCACCAAGGGATAAATAAATGTTTGAAATTAGCTAGAGAATCTTTATATTGGCCTAACATGTCAGTTGATATAAAAAACCTTATAGAACAATGTCTTGTGTGCGCTAAATTCAAACCTGGCAATCAGAAAGAAACATTACTTAATTTTGAAATAACTAAATATCCATGGCAACAAGTAGGTATTGATCTAATGTATTTTGATAATTTAACTTATTTAATTGTGACAGATTACTATTCCAAATTTATTGAAATTGCTTTGTTAAACAAAGATAGTCGATCTAGCAATGTGATCACTAACTTAAAGTCCATTTTTGCCCGTCATGGAATACCTATGTCTTTAGTGTCAGATGGTGGACCGCCATTCCAATCTTTAGAATTCAAAAATTTTGTTTATGAGTGGGACATAGAACATATTGTAACTGATCCGTATCATCCACAGTCAAATGGACAGGCCGAAAGTTCAGTCAAAATTGTCAAAAATATGTTGAAGAAATGTAAGGAGACAGGAACAGATCCATATATAGCATTATTACATTATAGAAATACACCAAAAAATAATTTTACGTCTCCAGCTAAATTGTTAATGTCTAGAAGTCTAAGAGATAATATTCCTATGTCATACAAAAAGTTAACACCTAAAATTGTAAAATTCAAAGATTATAAAAAATCTGTAAAAAAAAATGATGTACAAAAGTCTAAATACTTTAATAGAAACACTAAGCCATTGTCATTGTTACACCCTAATGATCATGTATATTTTAAAAGAAATCCTGTAAGTAACTGGGAACATGCAGTAATAAAACAAAGATTAGGTAATAATAGGTCTTATATTGTAGAAGATGGTAATAACGTTAGGTATAGGCGTAATAGGGTTCACCTGAGACAAAAGTTCAATTGTAATGACTGTGACCACCCTCCCATGCAGTTCAGCTCATCGCAGGAGAGGGATGAGGTGAGACCCCGAGAAGACCTATGTTCAGAAATTGTAACTCGTTCTGGTCGTGTTGTAAGACCGCCTAGAAGATGGATTGAGGAAATAGACTAATAAAAAAATATAGTAATTTAAACTCTATTGGCATTGTATAAGAATTAAGAAGGGGGATGTTAGGTACATCACTACATAGATTGTGCGTAGTGGTACATCCCTACAGAGCCGCCATATTTGGTATGTCACTGGTGTCGAGGCGGCCGACGACAGACGCTGTACCTGTTATGTAATATGTAATTGTTGGTAATAAAGAACCTGCACCTGAAGACCACTGTATTATTCTGGAAACCCAAACTACAACAGAACAGCACGACATAACAAGGGGTACAAAGTTTTTGCTTCTCGTATTAATATATAGATTATTTTTAGTCCTAAGTGTTATTCATAAATAAGTTAATTAAGGAAACTAAAGGTAGACACGTGATAGAATCATGTAATACACTATTGTATATTGACTGTTTGTTTCTGAAATAAATGAAATAAGAATAATTTTTTCACTGTATATTATAAATATTTAATTCAGCTTCAGTGCAGCAATTAGCACTTAATAAGAAAAATGTAAAAAAGAAATAAGAATTACGTGGAGTGGTGGTGTATTGCTCGATGCTACTAGGTAAGTACCGATATTATTAAATTAAATGAAAATAAATGTCGTATGTTTGCTACAGGACTAGTGCATCTCTCAAGAGTATCTCATTTAACCCCCTTAATACCTAGTTTTTTTTTAAATTAAATAATACTAGTCTATAAGTACTTAAATATGTCTATTGCACGAGGTGTTTACCTTTAAGTGTTTGCAACATTATGTTACTTAGTTTGTAAGAATATATGAGAATATTTATGTTAGCAAATGTTGGTAAGCCTATAAATAAAAAAAATAAAAAAAGAGTAGATCCGCTATTTATCTCAATTGTATTGCATTAGAATTATGTACTTTGATCATAAGGTACATATAAAGGCGAACTAAGCCTCATTGTACAGGAGTAGGTACCTACATACGTAGCTACGGCTGTGCAGATTAATCGGAATATGAAGCTGCAGGAGCGAGCTCTCAAGAAACTCGGCCGAAGTTGTCCGGCGCCGCCCGAACTGTGCGCAGGACTTCATTTGGCTTCATTGTGCGGTTGCCCCCCATCCCTCCCTCTCCCGTGCCCTCATGCACTAGATGCGGTGCTACCACGTAATTTGCCGTTTAGCTTATGATTTACGAGATACCTAATTATAACTATTTGTATTTAGCGTTGCCCTAATTGGGCAGCAGAAAAGAGGACGCGAGAACCGAAAAGAGAGCGATTGAATAAAAGTGTATTGAAAAATTTCTATTTTTTTTCTTTCCCACTGCTGATGCTGCAGTAATAAAATAATAGACCACCTGTAGAACTATAATATAAGCTTTATAGTTCTACAGGTGAGTGTCTTTTTACATTTAATGAGCACAACATTAAGTACACATTTAGTTATAAATTGTGAAAACACACGAATGTAGTAATCAAACGATTTGCAGATCGGCTAACGCCTAATGCACTCAGCCACAGCTTGGCAGCGGGCCAGGCCGCGGCTGCGGCACGCGCGCGGCGGACGCGGAAACGGGCGCGGGCGCGGGCGGGCGACGCGACGCGAGGAATGCCCGCCACGAGCGGCCGCCTCCCCATAATCAACTTGAAAGCGCCATTTGAATTTTGTAATTAGAACTATGGAGCGGCACCCGTCCAGAGGTGGTGTTTTGGCGCGAATTTAGCAGCACTGCGCTGCACTTACGATTGCTCCACAAATATCTTTTGCCCTCAAATACCGTGAGAGAGGCCGGACGCATAGTTTAGTATGTCTGCTGAAGCAAGAATGGCAGCGATTTAAGTATTTTGTTAACTTTGTAAAACCTTGATGTTTACTCAAGTGTCCGTGAATTTACTCACTAGAGAGAATTCTTCGTATTGAATTTATTTAAGCATTAAATTTTAATTAAGTTAACTAAATTACGTTATCATTTAAAATATAAATGGATAATCAATGCACTGTGATATAAAGCACTTTGTTTCGTTAACCAGAAGTTGGTACACATTTTGCAACGTATAATCTTAAAATAGAGACAAGAAAAATAAGTGTTTCCCAAGTTCGTTTTGTATTTCTTTGCACGAGTTCTTGATTTGAATACCACGTTGTTAGCAAACTGAATCTCAGTATTATTCAAGTTATTCAGAATCGAAGCAGTTATCTTTTCAAGGACTTTTTTTATACATTTTTACTCTCATAATATGAAGGTACGTCGGTTCTAGTAAACTTAATTTGTGACAAAAATATGGTATAAAAATACGTTGTTGCTCCGTGGGATTTTGGGTCGCATTAAGATGCATTCACCGCGGCCTCTCCTGCTGCCGCGCCCGCTGCCGCGTCCGCTCGGAGAACGGTCGGAGCAGTAATGCGCGATGTGGCAAGCATTCACTCCGTTGCAGAGGTTAAAGTACTGCTCGTCTCCATTTCTGGTATTTTATTAAACTGTGATGAGGGTCAGCGCGCCGCCGCCGTCGAACGCGGCGACTGCGCGGCACAGACATCGGGCAACAGCTTGTGCTGTGGCGTGCGCTTACTTATGCCGGCTATAAGGAAGTCTGTAGCTCGTCCTATACGGGAGCTAAGCTTTTTAACTAAATAGTAGGTATATAAACGAAAGCCAGGCAAGCTGAGTCAACAAAACCAACTTTCACGACGAACGTCTTCGCTTTCAGAACATTTAGGAACTCGCTGTATCAGTTGGGCCGATAAAAGAAGTTCACCCTTTCTAAGTAACTTTAGCATTCTTTTCCAATCACGCAAAAGGGACCAAGATAAAACATGTAAATAAACTTCAAAATTAAAATACCATTTGGACAACGGTGCGCACTGGAAAAGTAAAGCTTATCCTTTGAGCGGCTGGATCTGTTTTTATTAAGCAGGAGAGCCCGGCGGAGTTTGCTCGCTTTGTTAGCGTGTTTCGGCCGTCCAAACATTGCCGCCCTAGATAACTCGAGTTTAATATGGAGCTGAGACATTCTTGCGAATGTTGCTAACTAGGTATTTCGTACTTTGCATCGAAAAACGGTATTTTCCATTCCGAGTTCCAGAGAAAGAACAAAAGCCTGTCACATACGAAACGAATTTTACCCGCACAGCTTGAAGCTGAGAAGAACTATTAACTTGTGCGAAGTTGTCTATTTGAAAGTTAAGACAGTTATTTTATATCTAAATATTGCTAAAATTGAGAACGAGAGACATCTGAAAGTTTAGTTTCTAATGGAAATAATATCATAGGAAATTAAAACAAGCTGTGGTCCGACCCGAGGACGCGACATCGGTAAGGAGCCGCCGAACCGATAAATTGACCCGCCGCCCCCCCCGCGCCCCGCCCCGCGCCCCGCCCCGCTCGTGCGACCAGCTTTTTATCGAGAGGTCTAATTTGTAACTCTCACCTTCGGTTTGATTGCGTTTAAGGGTTGGAGGAAGAACACTTGCTTCGCCGCTTTAATCACGGCGCGCCCTTTTCATGTGTTTCTTTGTTATATTGCAAGCCCCAAATCATCCCCAATCATGTTTCGAGGGCTCGAACTAAGGTGAGAACAAGGTCTTTCCCCGTAATACTTTCATGTTTTTTGGGTTGTATAGGTAGTTTTCGCAATTCGGAATATTATTCAAAGTTATGTTAGGGGTTATGTTACAGGAAGGTAAGTAAGATTAGGTAAGTCTTTGTCAAGTCAATTTTAAGTTTTGTAACCAACGAAAACAAACCACTTACTATTCGTGATAACAAAGACGAGAGACGCGCAGTGTGAGCTACTGTGCACCGCTGATGACTTAATGCACAAAATAAGGAGACTGTAGAAGGTAAACTCCATACATGCCACGCACACATTGACAGTCGCGGACACGGAACAGCTCGGTTCTCGGTTCTGTTCCGAGCTGTTCCGAGATTCCGTGTCCGTGACAGGGTCTATGTGTGCGTTGCATGAGCGAGGCATGCATAAAGCTTACTCTCTGCAGCTACTGCAGCTCCAAATCGGGGCTAATTTACCGAACACTATGGGCTGCTCAATACCGCTCCAGCTACCATCAGGTACATTACTTGATAGTGTGTCATTCAGCAGCATACTTTTAGAGTGAAATGTACTGATATGTACTTATAGTACGTTAAGAACAACTTTTATTTATTGATACCTAACGTTATATCTAATAAAAACATATTTAAATGTTGAGCACGACTATGCGAGTGTGAGGATGTCACAGGTTGGCTTCCAGGCTATAACGCGACGTGTCACATTGTCGCAGCCATTCCAGACGCGACTGCAATCAGATCCAGCTGCGAATCGTTAAAATTCAGCTTACAGTTGCATTACTTTGTGGTGTTTATTACAACGTAAGTAGTTATTTCCCCTTCTTTATGTAAACATAGTACAACAACGGCTAAGTTTGCATCCCTTTAACGAGCACCTCATGTTGAATTTTTAAATGGTTTTCGACCGTATGTTAAGGACATATAGTTAAAATGATCGTACACGATGTATCAACAGAGCCTTATAAAGGATTAGGCAGGAGGATTATATCCAAAAGGAAGTGTCAACATGCAGAAATGATAAGATAATGTAGAGCTCTGAAATTTACCACATTGGCTTTGATAACTTTCCATATCAGTAATATAGAAAACAATATATACTCGTAGTAGGTGTTTGTTTCGTTTTCTGCAATAATATAAAACAAAACAAATGAGTGATTTTAACTAATAGAACGAAGCATACAGTCGGCGGCAGATCAATAAAAAAAAAAACTGTCAAATTTCTACAATCAATCTTGAACTTTATTGTATAGCCATAAGGATCAATTTTCATTGGAGAAATTTGACAGATTTGGGTAGGTTGATCTGCCGCCGTGTGTACATATTTAACATTCATGGTATCTAAAAAGGTAATTGTGATATAATTTTTCGTTGAAAGCCAACGTTCCGTTTAGTGCAGTCAGAATGAGTGGAGTGCTTCGCTGTAATGTGGTGGGTGCGCCCGCGCCAGTGCAGGCCCAATCGCCCGCGTACCCGGGACAGCTTCACGCCATTTGTGTGGCGAGCGAGGATACCCCGGCACAGACTCCGGCCGAGCAGAGGGTTGGACGTTTATCCGCATTACATATTTAACTGACATGCCAACTACATTTGTAACTATATTTTATTAGATTTTAGATTAATTAGATTAGCTTTATTAATGATTCAATAAGTCCACAACGCATGCCGTGGCTGTCTTTAATTGAAAACTATGCTTATATAAGGCTTATGATGTTTACAGTATCATTGTTTTTGCTAGTATATGTTTTTGTTGACTGTCCAAATAATAAATAAATAAATGTATCCCGGGTAATATGACATATTCTTGAGTTAATCCCCTGCATAAACCAAAAGACAAAAAATCATATTCGGAAAGTCGTAATAAACTTATTTGTAAGTTTTATATTTATTGTTTCAATATACTAATCGATATCACCATCACTTTATTTAAACAAAAACCATGAAGTTGTTTTTTTTGTGTTCAAATGAATATGGGGGAAAAACATGTTTGAACGCATCCTTCGACACCTTATTAACACTGAATAAGTCACTTACTACATTCTTACATTTTTTATATATCTTATGTAAGGTAAGCACTTGACTTCCTCTCACCTGATGAGGCCGAAGGTGGAAGCGCACTTCACCCGCAATCCTCAACTAGTGAGGCACTGGCTATTTAATCTCTAGCTGCCGGAACACAACTATGCTACAAACATTGATGTTATGGCGACATATTTAGATAAAATGGTGGTAGCCAGCCAGGCGGACAAACAAGGCCTACCACCATTCAAACCGAGTACACAAACATGTTTCCCCCGCTGGGAATCGAGCTCAGGACTTCTGTGCCTAAACCTGTGGTTTTAGTCACTAGACCATAATATATCAAAACGCATTAACTTTGGTTTATATTAACTACAATATACATAGTGTTGCAGCGAGTGCGTCCTCTGGCCGTCTCAGTGGGCTACGTAGGTTGCTACTCAACCTTTCCGCTCTATTTAACGGTGGCGATGACTTTGAACGCCGCGCCGCCGCGCGCCGGCACACGCGCCGGCTGCGGGTGAACTCTTGTGAACTACAGTTCCGCAGCTACGAATAAAATGTCCAAACATAATTTAATATTGACTTCTCTATTTTAACGTAAGCTGTATGTTTAAATGTTTCCTGAGTTTCTTGCCTTCTTCTCGGTCGAAGGCTCTCCCAAAATACAGTAGTTTAATGAAATCAAATTTGACGTCAATAAGTGTCTATGAAGTCTTATATTGAATTAATGATATCACTATGCCATTGAAAAAAACGTATTGGTAAGACCCCTTTATTTTGACTATTTATAAACATTTCTTGAGGTTCCTAAATGCTGAATGATGCATTACAAAATGTTACACAGAAACAGGAAAAGGAGCAACATTTCTCAAACAGAATAACAGCCGTCAAAAGAAAGTCGTGTTAACCCACACGTCCTTCCGTGTCTGTGAGAGGACCCTGCATGCTGACTCCCTCTGTGCCCCGAGCCTGCGACACATCCGCTCTAATTAACGAGCCGCCGCAACCTTGACCTGCGATCCGCGCCGAGGAGCATACGCTTAGCCTACTGTGAGATACGGATTATTATAGGATGGGCACAAATAAACGAGGAAATATCGGGCAGTTCCATTAACATGTTTCTACGGAGTTGTGACCGTGAAATGTAGCAGTAGCTGTAGTAGTCACAGCCGTAACGCTAGGTGTTTTTTTTTCATAATTTATTGATTCACAAAACCGATTACAAACTTAAACTTAATAACTTACAGTTATATTAAAACATGCAATAGTATGTATCCTACAAGATGTGAACAGGGGTTAGCTACCTATACAATTTTAACGATAACGGATATCGATACATATCAAGTTTTGTTACATGTATCCAATAGTTTCCACATGATCGAAAATAGGAACAGACCGGTTCGTCCGTAGACGATGTAACAACATCAGTAGCTTTAATTACATAAAAAAATAAGATACCATCAACGGATGGCATTGCATGGCGCTGTATCAGTTCAGTTGATTAGTATAAGTCACAGGTATAAATGTCTTAATCAGCAATGGGTTTCAACATTTAAAATGTTTTTTGTTAAAGAAATCTCTAGATTTTGAAAGCATGAGGGCGCATTAATCTTTAAGAATAATTTGGCACATAAGTTGGAGTCGGGAGATTACGCCATCCGGAAATTCACCTTCGTTTACACTTCTGACCCGAGAACTGTAATAAATTCACCTCGACGACCAGCAGCGGGCGCCCAGCTATTTTCTTTGAAATTTCACAAGAAATCACCTTAAGCGTGACTGCTTGAGGACATAAATCAAAATACATACTTAAGTTGCAAATAAATTAATTTACAGTGAAGTTGACGTCAAATGTACGTTCTGAACAAATTACAATATGATTTCTTTTCCTTCTGTTGAATATGGTTTAAACGAATACTGAAAATATTAGAAAATCTATTTGGCAAATATATTTTATAGGGATTGTGTGTGGCCCATAGTTTTAATATGGCTTAAAAAACGAATACTGAAAATATTAGAAAATCTATATAAGATAAGAAGCCGATAGAAGATAGAAGCCGAATAATTTTTTGTCTGTTCAATGCCCTAGGTTGATGAGGAGAGTGTTGTGATGACTGGTACCTAGGACCTACCGAGTTATTTTTTAGCTTTTAGTACATTGTCTATTGTCTACATCATATTGTTTATTCTTTATATTCAATAAAATTTTTTTACTATTTTTTTTATTTTCAAGTTTTTAGTTTTTTAATTTTTTTTATAGTGTAATCTATTTTACTAGTCAAGACCTTTTATTTGATACAAGTAGAAAAAAGGGATGAACCTCAAAAGGATATACGAGTACAGTACCAAAGACTACGTAGATATAGGATTCTAATTCCATGCACACTAACTGACAAGCAGGCTAGTGTTGTTAACTGATATAATATTATCAATTAATAGTCCTTGGTGGCTTTATGAGTTTACCCACCGCAGGTTCTGTTGTTTTAATAGAGCGCCGCCTCCCACGCGCGACAGCTCGGGCTCCGTAATAATTGATGGTAATAACTAATAACTGTCGATGGATTGATAACGTCTCCCGGCGGCGCGCGACACGACAACTTCGACAGTTCGCCGCCGCTCGCGCGTCTGCCTCGACAGCTGATCGGCCGATCGGTTGCCGCGCGGCCGCCGGGCGGGCGCCGGGCGGCCCACCACTGCCACCACTTTATAAAGTTCGTCTCGCTGGTATTGTGTCGTTGGAGACATTGCGATGTGCCGATATCAACTTTGTATTGGTAAAACATATAACATCAACGGATCTAAGCAAATGATTGTATTTATTCACTAATTCTAAATTGAACTGAGTCACATGGCGCTGTGTTATTGGATAGCAAACTCGTTTGTAACGCTAAGCAAGGATCAGGATTTGTATTAAGCATATATGTGTTTAAAATGAAGTTTGAGCAAGGATTAGCGCGAGACGCAGCGCCGCCGTCAGTATGGTATCTTTTAACACATCACACATCGAACTTAACATTAGATATGGAATAGTTTAAATATTCCATGGATAATTACATAAAATATTATTTTTAGTATTGGCAAACTATTTTGTTAGATTTTATTCAAAGACAAAAATCATCTTTAATTCATTTTATAGTCTACATACCTATATTAATCTGCATCGTAACTTTTTAGATTTTGGATTTTGTATTATATTTGCAACAGTTCTCACCGATCAAAAATATCTTAAAGTTTGTCTTTTTTGTATTTTACGACAAGTAAGCGCTTGGTCATTTCATAGCTGATAATGAAAGCTAACTAAAACTAGAAACACTTTAGAAACAAATTTGCCTTATAGTCAGCTAATAAATATTTAAGACATAAATTGTTAAATAATTGCGATAAAAGTATGAAAAAAAGAATTTAAACGTGACTACATAACATAAAAAAATAAAATGTGAGCGGGGGGGCGTCGGCTGGGCCTCTGGCCATTATCTAAGCTCAGTTGAGGATTCTGGATGAAGCACGCTTACACCTTTCGTCTTATTATCATTTCTTATCAAGTGAGATGAAGACCAAGTTATAAAAAAATCAAAGTGCGAGGGCCAGAGGCGCGGCCGGCCCTACCGCGCGGCGCGGCGTGCACTGTGGCGGCGGCGCGGCGCTAAGCCCCTTTGTTTATTAAACTGCCAACAATGCCCCTGTTGGTGCTGTTTTCTTTGCTCCGTTTCGTTACACGTCCTTCGCTTATTTTCCGCGCGACTTTTCCGTCGCCTCATCGTTTGTTTTTAGGGCGTCCGTTCTGATAGATTTTCCGATGATAAAGCTTTTTTATCCAACGAGGACGGACGTTTTTTTCGGTCCGCCGACAAGTTTCCGCCGATACTGTCCAAATATTTCCGTCCCACCGACTCTTTTCATGTTCCGAAGGTATCTACGGTAAACAAAGCAAAGGTCGGGTTATGTCAGCCGCGTAATTCTGTAGTTATTTTATTCGTATCTGCGACGCGGAATTAAGTCATGTAGCGTTGCCTGTTATTTAGGGATCAGTACCAGCAACAACTCTTGTCCGTCTTTTTGGTTTAACATAATAATATTACATACCTACTTAGTTTATTTATTATTTGCTTGTTTAATTCCACTGTCAGGTCAATTAATTAAGTAGATATTACAAATTTTGACTAAAACCAGCATTGTAAAAATATATTTTTAAGGACTAACGAAAGTATGTAGATTAAAATGTCAGAACCATGTTACAGATGTTGGTCCACACTTGGCAGCTCCTTACCCTTCGCCATATTTCAGCGTTGGGCAAACAAAGCGCCGGATTGTCCGTCCTCGGCTACTCGAGGACGCCGTGACTTTGTGATTTACCTTGTTATGAGGACACGGTCATAATATTCTATATGTAGACAAAAACGAGTTTTATAAGTAACTCGTACAGAGTACTTACATGTATTCTGTAGAAACGAATGAATTTGTCTAGTGTCAGTAAAGACGGAAAATAAAATGCGCAATGGCTAATACAGTGTTAATAAAATCAGTCTTAGTAATTAACGACACGTGGGATGAAGTTAATCTAAATTACGAAAAGGCTTCACCAAATCAAATATCGACATAATACCACGCATAATAAAGAGTTTTTGTCGAGTTCCTGAATATATTAGGAATACATTTGGTAGTCGATCAGCGGCGGCTCTTGCGGAGTAGTTCCAGGCGGCTGCGGCGCGCACGTCCCAATGCACAGAGGGTCCGCGTCCATAGTGTTTACGATGGGAACTTCACTGTTTAGTTTTTCTTACCCGAAAGCTGAAAGTTTGATTTCAGATGGTTTTTGGAAAGTAGGTACTTGATGCGGTCGAGGCAGATCTCCTTTACTTGATATTCAGACTCGAGTCGCTTATCGGTACTTTTGAACATCAATAATTTAAATATATTTATTAGCTGTTTAGATTTTTGTTTTAATATTATGTTATTGAATAGTAATTAAGCCAATACCCATCGATTGTAGTGATGACTTGACTTCAATGATGGAGGCCTTTGCCCAGCAGTGGGACAATCATAGGCTATTTACTACTTACTTTATTGTGTAAATAGCCTATGACTGTCCCACTGGTTTAGAGGATTGAGTGAGTGCGCCGTAACGCCGTCTCCCGGGGCAGCCGCCGCCGGTGAGGCTGGCGCGGCGCCAGCACGGCTGCTGGCGGAGGCCGGCGGCGGCGTGAGCATAGATCCTCCTAACATGCTCAAACCATACTAAAGCCTCCAAAATAAGACAAAGTACCTATAGTTGGTATGTGTATGTTAGTTTACAAGGTATATAAATACCTTGATATACATGATTAACAGGCCCATAGATAACTATGGGCCTGTTAGTTTGTAACTTTAAATTGTTGCTTGACAAAAAACGAATTTATTATTATTATTATTTCCCAACAATTTTCACATAAAATCTCTTAAGCGTGACAAATGTAGAAAGATAGAGCTACGGCTTTTCGTTGCCAACACAAAGGTATTTACCTAGTTTAATGTTTCATTGTAAATGAGAAAATTGATTGATCAAGTTCTTTTATAATTAAAATTAACCATCCTATTTCTAAAGCCACAGACTGCGACGAAAGTTTGTATCTTTGATCTGTCGGCTCCGACCCCAAGTTTATGTTGGCGAGAGTTATTCAATATTCCAGGATAAATAAAATTACGAGGCGATGCTTGTCAAACAGGCGAGGGCGAGAGAGCCTGATTCCTCACTTCAAACGAAAGCCTCCAGTGCGATCAATCAGCTATCTGAAACTGTAATATGACCCATTTCACTCCGTCTCGACTGAAGGGCGAGCGCGAGTATAGAACGAGATTAGGACGGAGCTCCCCAAATGAATGTGTCATTATTATCGGAATCGAAACGTATTTTCCCATGAAAACCTGAGGCACAAAAAAGGGTTTGATAAAAGTTTCGAATTATGTCAATTCATTTAAAGTGCAAAAAACGTCGAAGGCACCGCTTCGACGATAACAGCCCGTCCGCAGGTAGCGTAAACAGTTCTCTCTCCATTCTGACTTTCGGCCGATAAAAATAAAACAGAGCAATATTCGGCCGAGCGAGTGAATAAGATAACGCCACTCTCGGCCGCCTGACTTTTTCTTGGCCCTCATAAAACATTTCACGGCCTTTGCATAATTCTAAGGGTGGATGGCATGAGTAACGCGCGATAGTGTTAAGAAATTCATCGCGGTATAAAGTTACGGGATCCGGCGTGGGACTCGCGACTACCCGCGACTACCCACAACCTACCCGCGACTACCTGCGAGACCGCTTGCTGTTGCGACGACGAATTGGTAACGGGGGTTTTGCGAGATTGAGCGGCGCGGTAGTCAGCTACGAGCTACGAGCTGCTACGGATAAACTTGAGTGAAAAACGCGATTCAAAGGGGCAAGCAAAGATGTAGAATTGTGAAAATTCATTGTGACAGATGCGCCCAACTTGCTCACTAGCATTAACGTATTAGTTCTTTCATTACATTGAAGCTTAAACTGTTTTTTTTCCATTTAAAATTTATTAAAAATGAATTAGCCCAATGATCTTCTCAAAGCAACAGATTTTTATTGACGCTGATAAACAGCGGTACTTTCAACATTTTTGTGTTTTCAACACGTAAAAAAGTATACAAATATACGTAAGTATATAAATCACCTCTCACGAATTGTACCACGCGGCAAAGCGTCACTGAAGAGTTGTGACTCGGTAAATTATTTATGCGTCTATTTCCCTGTTTACTTTTATTTGCATTTAAGAAAGCGATTTCGGGGAACGTTTTAGGCGCGGGCGGCGCTTTATCACGCTCCCGCGCGCTTCGTAATCCTGACCTACGACGTGGGACTGTGAATGGAGCGATTCGAACGCTAACATGGATTTGACATTTCAGCGTTTATAACTGTGCACTAGTCAAAGAAACCAATAAAGGTCATGGTTAGTAAATATTGGTCATTTGATGCATTAAGAAACTAGAAGAAAACTTTATTTCACAAGGTATGTGGGATACCTAAGTATCTCAGTATATTACAATTGAAGTAATAATTTGCGACGGGCTGGTCCTTAAAGTACTTGGAGATGGGAACAAAGTAGTGGATAACAGTAACTAGAACATAATAAACTAAGTGCTATATTTATATGAAACACCAATAGTAAAAGTCCAATAGTGACGTCTCCATGCTGTGGGCGTTTGTTAACAATTTTATATCATCACATCATCATCATCACTA